>BSBK01000558.1:0-295000 GCA_027943335.1 Chamaecyparis obtusa | reverse complement strand
TCCATTGTCAAACTTTCCTTCAAGATATTCAATTAGTTGTAGGTTATTGACTTGATCCTATAAATGTATAACATTCTAGAGAGTTTTCAATGTTAGATTCACATATCAACAAAAAATATATATAAACCATATACTTACTTACATTACCTGGTCCCATCATAGAGTTACACCATCGTATAATTGTTTCTACATCTATTAACTTAGTGCCACCTTTGTACTTCAATTCCTCTCTAGAAAGGGATCTTTTTACACATGATCATGCACCACCATGCTCTCCTTTTCCATGTCCAACCTTAGTGAAATTAAAAAATGGTGCACACCACTTTTCACATCCATCCTAGTAACTAGTATAACATCCTTTCATTCTTGAATCGTGAGGTGCAATTATGTAACCATATTATGCGTTGGTTGTATCATATATCTATTTCTCTAAACTGCTATAGAAAACTTTAAAGCATCCTTGCATGAACTATAACCAATGATTACAAACATCACTGATATAGAAGTGATACTCTCTTAAAACCTTTCTCTCCTCCTCTGTGCTATTATGTGAATGCATGAATGATATGTGTAAAAAAATTGTAACTTTTTTAGAATGGTAATACATAGATTGCACTTCATTTTGATGTTTTAGTGTATAATTATTAGCAAAATCAATGATATAGAAAATGGTACCAAGAGGAAAAGTGTCCTACATAACTTGAATTTCTCATCTAACTACCAAGCTCTATATGTATGTGTTATGTACTCATAAACTAGTTTCTCTTGAAAAATCTTCATAAATTCAGCTACACATATATTCTTTTTCACAAACTCACATCTCTTCAATTTTTTCCATATTTAACCCTATATGTGATTGACTTGTATTATCCAAAAGAAACTAGTTTCTTACCAATTTTGTGGGTGCTCTCTAGATGTAGACATCTTTGTAAATGTTGAAAACCACCACATGTAGCACAAGAACATTTAAAACACATCATCTTATAATAATTACAACCACCATCTCATTTTCATAGTACACTTGAAATAAATTCTCTTAGTGACTTAGGAGGTGCTTGTAGATTACATTCTTGTAAAACATCGTTAGTGTGCAAAGTACAAGATATATGATGATAAATATCATAATGCATGAAAAATTCAATATGCACCCTACAAAAACATGTAGTATGTGCATGATTAATCTTAACATAAAAAAGTTTTTTCTATTCAAAAAATCTTTGTTCTTATTTGAGGAAAGTTTGGAAGGAATCTTTCATAAAATTCTATTTGAGTAATCTAAAAATGGTTTTGGATGTGGCTCACGATTTGTAGATCCAATTCCCATTCTAACAAAATCTCTTTGGTTGGGTGAAACCCTTGTGTTTTCATGCCAAAACAATTCAATTAATATTCTTAGTACATGAAAAAACAACCTTTTCTTTGTGTGAAATTCTACCTGAGAATGCCCAAAGAGAATTATTGTTAGGATCCTCAATTTTCTCCCACCTCCCTAAGGCATTTTTAATGACTTACTTGTTTTTCTTATTAAATGATATTTTTTCACTTCCTTTCCCATAATGGTTGATGTGATAACACATCAAGTAACATTAGCATCTTTAGTATGTGATGTTTAATCAATTGCTTGATATGCATTAGATAGATTTTTCACAATAACTCTTTCACTATTATTTTCGGATGATCTTAACCCAAAAATTTCACACTCTCTCTAAATCTCAGATTTTTTAACCATTTCAACAACTAATTGTCATCTTCTAGTTTGATTTAAGATTTCAAAATAGTTATTCCATATTCTTTTAACCATTCTTCTACAAGTTTGTTCAAAAAATTTATTAGGCACTAGCTTCAAAATGTTCTCATCAATATCATTTAGAAACTTTGTATTTCTACAAATAATTTTAGAAGGTGTTAAGATTGGTGCATGCTCTTCATTTTCATTAGGTACATTCATCACATCAAATTGAATTGGTGTATGTTCATGATTTTATTAATCATTTAATCTTATTTCTTGTTCAATTCCATTATGTTCATTTGGTACATCAAAATGAGATGGTTTAGATGACATACCTTCTCCTTCCATTGTTCTTTGTTCGTGTAATCTTTTCATACACTCCTTTTGTCTTTCCTTTTCTACCTCTCACTTTTCGGTTTCTCCTCTCTTGTTCCTTCTCATTGTTGTATTTGAATTAGATCATTACTGTTGCATTCTAACCATTGCTACAAATAAATCTCTTAACCGAGTGGGACTTAATAGTCTTCATATTTCAATATGACATTCAATGAATGTTGATTGTTTTCTTGTTGAACCCATAGTGAATGTTTGGTCATGGAGAACTGTTAGTGATAAATCCTCTAACCAGGTCACAACTCACAGTGTGTTATTGTAACCTTTAATAGGGTTGGCTCTTAACTGAGCTCACTTCAGAAGAGTGGAATTATTTTGGGTTACCGGTCCCAGGTAACAGGGTTTCCATGTTAAAAATCAAAGTGTTATATGTGTATAGATGTGGTGAATTGTTATTTTATTTTATACATTATTATAACTAGATCAATTGATCGATATATACACTAGTTAATTTACTAATATTCGGTAGATGAACAGAAAGGCACAGTTAAAGTTTTACCGAGTTGATTAAATTGTTTGAAAGATTTGTTTTATACATCATGGAGTGTTTGGGACTGTAGGATAATTGAACTTAACTGATTCACCCCCATCTCAGTTATCTAACAATTGGTATCAGAGCATAGAGTGATTGAAGGAAAATTTTGAAGGACTTAAGTAAAACATCACAAGATGTATAAGAGAGAGGTGCCAAAAATGAACAAAGATAACTTCTCGACATAGCAAAGAAGAATGAAATTGTACCTATCTAGGATTGGTGAGTTTGCAACATACTACGTGCAAAATGAGTTTATCTTACCCACTAGATCCTTGACTATTGATTAGATGAGAGAGAGACATGAACATAATGCTATGATGATTGAGATTTCTTCTTCTTTATCAAATGCTGAATTTGAAGATGTTAAGACATGTACAACTGCAAAAAAGATTTGGGACAAGCTTGCACTAGTTCATGGTGGAGATGTGAATGTGATAAGGGCTAAAGCTGAAAGTCTAAGAGGAAAGTTTGATGATATGAAAATGAAAGAAGGTGAAAACATATCTCAATACAATAACCAAGTCAAGGAGGTCGTGAATGCTATCCGAGGAGCAGGTGGAATTATTGATGAAGACACTATGGTAATTAAAATTATCAGAACCTTCTTACCTACCTATGCTATAAGAGTTTCTGCAATTCATGAAATGAGAGAAGCTCTTGGTAATAATGTTACACTTGATAGTCTAATCGGTAGATTGACTACATTCCAATTGAACAACTATGACAATAGTATTGTACCTATTGTTAAAATTGCATTTATGTGATCTCTTTGAAAATTGGTAAATCAAGCAGCAAACATAAGATAAGAAATGAAAGTGATAGTGGAAGTGAAGAGGATGAACTTGATGAACTTGAAGAACTTGAAGCATTAATGGCTAGAAGATTACAAAAAAGGTAAAGGAAGATATAGAGGTAAACTACCATTGGTATATTTTAAATGTAAAGAGATTGGTCATATTGCTGCTAGATGTCCCAATAGGAAAGAAGATGAGAAAACAAATGAAAGGAAGTATGAAAAATGAGATAACCAAGATCACAAAGGCAACCGATAGTATGGCAAGAGAGATAACCGAGACTATAGAGACAAAGGCAAGAAGGCATGATGCCTAGTTGAAGATGATGATGATGATGACAACGACACCAACACTAATGAAGACATAGAAGTGGTATTTGTGGCTTTAAAAGAAGATTATGAAGAAGAAGAAAGGTATGTTGAAACAACACTTATTTCTAAAGTTAGCAAGAATGATACTTGGATTATAGATAGTGGTTGTACACATCATATGACTGGTGATGAAGAGAAATTTGAATACCTTGAACATTATAATGGTGGATCTGTGAAAATGGGAAATGATACACCTTGTCTAGTGAAAGGAAAGGGTCTATATTGTTGAACAATAAGATCAGATGCGAGAATGCATATTGGGTGAAAGGACTTAATTATAATCTATTGAGTGTAGCATAGTTGAATAATACAGGTCACCAAGTTGCATTTGAGAATAGAAAGGTGAAAATTTATGATGAGATTCGAAAGTTGGTCAGTACTGGTGAACAATTAAAAGGTAATTTATTCTATCTTGACAAAGCTGAAACTTCTTATTTGTTGGCTAAAAATAAAGATGTATGGTTGTGGCACAAGAGGTTATGTCATGTGAAATTTGACAACATGGTTAAGATTAGTAAGAAAAGAAAAGTTAGAGGTTTATTGAGCATATCTAAACCTGACCATGTTATGTGCAAACAATGTCAAATGGGCAAAATGTCAAAATCTAGTTTTAAGAGAAAACACTTTTCATCTAATGCTATTTTCGAGTTAGTTCATACTGACTTGTGTGGTCCTATGAGTACTTAGAGTTATTATGGAGACAAATATTTTATCTTGTTTGTTGATGACTTCTCTAGAATGATGACTGTCATGTTCTTGAAAGAAAAATCTGAAGCTTTCAAAATGTTTAAGTGGTATAAAGTAAAAGTGGAAAAAGAAACTGGTAAAGAATTGAAATGCTTAAGGTCAGACAGAGGTGGTGAATTTATTTCTGATGAGTTCACTAATTTTTGTAATGAGTATCGAATTAAGAGACATGTTTTTGTACCAAGCACACCCCAACATAATGAGATTGCTGAAAGAAGAAATAGATCAATTGTGGATTGTGCTAGAACAATAATGATTGAAAAGGATGTTGTACAAATGTACTAGAGAGAAGTTGTTTGTACTGCTGTTTACACACTGAACCGAGTACAAATCAAAAAAGAATCAAACAAGACACCTTATGAATTATAATATGGTTACACACCTAATGTGAGTTATTTCAAAATATTTGGAAGTAGATATTACATACTGAAAGATGATAGAAATGAGAAATTTGATTCAAAAGGCAATGAAGGAATATTTCTAGGATATTCTACTAAAAGAAAAACTTATAAGTGTTTGAACAAGGCTACTAACAAGATGATTGAAAGTGAAAATGTGAGAGTTGATGAATTTTCTGAAAAGAATGATGAAGAAAGTAAAAAGGAAACAAAATACTATGGTAGATTTGTTTACATTGAGTAACCTGACACTCTACCTAAGCAACAGTCTGGCATTACCAAGAAATAGGGTAATGCTATCGAGAAACAGTCTTTACAGACTGAGAATCAGCAAACTGTTACTGATGAAGATAATGATGCATCGAGTAGAGAAAACATTGAAGAACATAGATTTGAACATTTACTTGCTAGATATGTAAGAAGACATCATCCACAAGATCAGATCATTGGAAATAAAAGATCAGGAATGATGACACAAAATAAGTTGAGAAACAACACTTTCTTAGTTTGTGAATTTGAGCTCCAAACTATTAGAGATGCATTAGAAAATGATGAATGGATCAAGGAAATGAATGAAGAGATTGAGAAAATACAAAAAAACCAAACATGGACATTGGTACCAAGATCGAAAGACAAGAATGTGATTGGAACCAAATGGATATTTAGAAAAAAATTTAATGAGAATAGAGATGTCACAAGGAAAAAAGCAAGACTAGTATGCAAAGGTTATGCACAAGAAGAAGGTATTGACGATGGAGAGACTTTTGCACCCATTTCTAGACTTGAAGGAGTAAGAATATTGCTTTCATATGCTACTTACAAAAGATTTAAAGTTTATTAGATGGATGTTAAACCTGCATTTTTGAATGGGATACTTGAGCAAGAGGTATACATTGAACAACCTGAAGGTTTTGTTGATCCTAATTAGATAAATATGGTATGTAAGTTGCACAAAGCATTATATGGACTAAAACAAGCACCGAGAGAATGGTATGGAAGATTGCATTCCTATCTCATTAGTATTGGATTTGTTAGAACAAGTGACAACAACAATTTGTATTTGAAAAGTGAAACTGATGATGAGATTCTTATTGCTGAAATTTTTATTGATGATATCATATTTGGAGGACATGATAACTTATGCATATCATTTGTTGATGAAATGAGGAAATTTTTTGAAATGTCAATGTTTGGAGAGATTAAATTTTTTCTTGGCTTGCAAATATTACAACAGAAGGAAGGCATATACATCACACAATCAAAGTACATCAAAGAAGTATTGAAGATATTCAGTATGGAAGACTCAAAACCAGTCGGTACACCTATGGTCACCGGATGCAAACTGAAAAAGGATGGCAAGTCCATCAAGGTAAGTCAAACCTTTTATAGATCAATGATTGGAAAATTGATATATGTTGTACATAGTAGATCAGATATTGCACATGTGGTTGGAATTGTAGCAAGATTTTCTGCTAATCCTAAAGAATCACACATGACTATTGTGAAAAGAATTTTGAGATACTTGAAGAACACTAAAAACTATGGTTTATGGTATAAGAAAGAAGGCAATTTTGAACTAAAAGTTTACAATGATGCAGATTGGGTTGGAAACATTAATGATAGAAAAAAAACTACTGGTGGAGCATTCTTTTTGGGAGAAAGATTGGTTACTTGGATAAGTAAGAAACAAGGATGCATTTCTCAGTCCATTGCAGAAGAAAAATATATGTTGCTACTCCTACTAATTGTTCAAATATTGGATGAATAAAATAACTATTGGAAGGTATGAATGAGGAGATAACTGATCTAGTGATAATATAATGTGATAATAAAAGGATAATTAATATTTCTAAGAATCCAGTGATGCATGAAAAAACAAAGAATATTTCTATTAAGTATCACTACTTAAGGGAACAAGTTCAAGAAAAATAAGTCAGATTGGAGTATGTGAAATCACAAGAGCAACTTGTTGATATATTTACTAAACCCTTACTGAAGGACACATTTGAATACTTGAGGAGTAGACTAGGGGTCCATCCCCTGTTTAATAGTCACTAAGGTGATAGGAGGTTTCATCAACCTATTCTTTATCAGAATATCTAATGACGTTGATGCGTAATGTTCACACTTTGGGTTTCCCAAGGTTGCGAAAGTTGGAAGACAAGCTGAAATTGAATATCAGTACATGCAAGGTACTAGAATCTGAACTGAACAATAGAGATATTGATTTATCTATTGAAGAGCTGATTTTTTTTTTTTTGGCATTGTTGTCAAAGGGAGAGTAATTACATAAAATATCTATCTGCGGGAGAGAGCAAAAGAGAGAGATTACCGAAAGGGAGAGTATTGATGTTGTGTAGTGATTAAACATATTAAATGTATAAGATAGGGAGAGCTTACCGAGTTACAACATTTGCATACAGAGTTGTAGAATAGATGTTTGGTATTCCATGGCATATTTCATATTGTGTTCCATTAATGCCAAAGGGAGATTGATAAACTACAACCGATTGAATATCTTAAGGGAGATGTTGATGACTTCAAAAGACAGTGATTGATGATCACTGAGCTACTAAGGTATATGTGACACAATAAATCAGTTGTTGTATTGTCATTGATGTCAACTAGTTTTGATTATACTTATCATGATAGTTACAAACATCTTCAGAAGGAAATAATGGTGAAGGAATCTCAAGATATCTACATGAAGATGAGATGTATAAGAAAGATATGGATATGATATTCATTGGGTAACTTATTGATGAGTCTATGACATTATGTTAGTGATTTTATTGTATTACATAATTCTATTATGGATTGAAGATCAAGAATGTACAATTTTATATGGTTGGTAAATGAAGAATTCAGTATACACCGAGTTGGAAATAATGTACATCGAGCAAGTGTAGTGTATACTAAGTACAATGTTAATCGAGTAAGTAGTCATTGACACAACATGGTATTGACCGAGTGAAAGAAATAAATGGAACATATGACTGCTGACTAAAGATGATGAGTTAGACAATTATGAATAATTTTGAGGTTAAAGATACAATTTGTTATGATGATCAAATAGCTGATAAAATTCAAGGATGATCAGATGAAGGAGAATGAAATGTGTTACTGACACAACTGTCGAGGAAGGTTAAAGTGACAAAATCAATGGTGAAGATTAAGAGGAAAAATCTATAGCTAGAAATAAAATGGTTTATTATGTCTATACAAAGAGACAAGAGATTCATTATGAATTCTGGAATGCGCGTAAAGAGATTTCATTCATGTGAAGCTGGTCAAATAGGTTGAAGACAAAACTGAGCAATTCTATAGACAATACAGAGCGTCAGAGAAAAGAATTACCAAGCATAACAGAGTTGGAGGAAACAAAGAGATTGAATTGAGTATTGAATTCTTGGGATATGTAAAACATGTTGACATTATTAATGAATGGTAAGAAGCATTTAATGCATGGTAAATCATTTTCTTATGGATTCAAAGAGAATTTTGAAGATGTATCTAGAAGGAAAAGAAGGAGAACATAATGATGAAAGGATTCGATGAATCTGACCTAAACCTAAGATCTATGGAAGATATTAAGCGGAAAAATATTAATCTACCTGATCAAGGAGGTATAAGGATAACCTAATTTTGAGGTTACAACATACATAAGAGGTTGATGTTATTGACTAATAATTTTAAGATGGCTGAAGGTGAAGTTGTGAAGAGATGAAAAAAGTTGTAGTGATTGCTTGAAGAGAATTTCGAGTAGATCAGAGATGGAGATGAAAATGAAGGTCAGTCAATAAATCAGCATATGTGCGAAGTGGATCTGTATTTGCAAAGTGAGTTGTATATTTTTAGATCAGAACTTACTGTTACTTTCTAACCATTGTATCAGTCTAAATCATTTAATCAAGGTTGACCTAACAGTCATTTTGTATAAATCCTTTAATCAAGGTGACATTTTGATGGAATGTTCTTAAGCCCTCTAAGAAGGCCACTCTTAACAGGGTGATTAAATCCTTTAACCGGGTCACACCTAATAGTGTGTATTGTAAACCTTTAATCGGGTTGGCTTCTCACAGAGCTCACTTCAGAAGAGTGAAAATCAGTAGCATGTTACAAGTGGTTTTTCCCAAATTCAGTTTCCACTATAAATCCTGGTGTTATACTTGTGTGAATGTTATTTGATTTGAATGGTGTTGAAAGTTTTATATTCTACAAGTTAATTACTCTAGGATAGTGGACTACAAGTTTTATGTTATTGGTATATGCTATAGAGATCGAGTTGAAAGTTGATTAAATCTAAGATTGTTAAAGAGCTAGAAAGTTCAATTGGTACATTTGGACCTGAGGATAACTTATCCCCCCCCCCCCCCCTCAGTTATTCTAAAATCATTCTAACAATTGGTATCAAAGCTATTGGTGCTTGTAGAGAAAAATTTTAAAGGTACTTGAAGCTAATGATCAAGATGTACAAAAAGGAGGTACCAAAGTTGAACAAGGAGAATTTCCCTACATGGAAGAGTTTGATGAAACTACATCTAGCTGGTATTGGTGATTTGGCAAAATACTATGTGGAAAATGATTATGTAATACATGTTGCACCTCTGACTGACGAGGAGATGAAAGAAAAACAAGAACACAATCAGGCAATGTTGGAGATTGCATTTGCCCTAAGCTATCCTGAATTTGAGGACATCAAGGACTGTACTAATGCAAAAAAAATGTGCAACACTCTTGCAGCTATCTATGTTGGAGACACAAATGTACTAAGAGCCAAATCTAAAATCCTGAGAGGTAAGTTTGATGAAATAAAAATGAAAGAAGGTGTAAATATTGCTCAGTATTGTGGTATAATTAAGGAGGTAGTAAATGTCATTAGAGGAGCTAATGGAATCATTGATGATGAGACTGTTATCAGTAAAGTATTGAGAACTTTGATTCCTATCTATGCTATTAGAATTTTTGTAATACAAGAATCAAGATGTAACCTTGGTAATGTTCTAACTTTGGAAAGTCTTGTTGGCAAGCTTACTGCTTTTGAGCTATCTAATTATGATAATTTCACTATTCATAATATTGAATCTGCATTCAAGTCTCAAATGGTTCTTCATAAGCCTAAGAAGGGAAAAGAAAGATGTGAGAGCAGTGACAACAACAACAACAGTGATAGTGATACTTCTGATGATGATCTAGATGATCTTGAGGAACTTATGGGTAGAAGGCTAAAAAGAGGAAAAGGGAAATACAAAGGTAAACTTCCTATTATCTATTTTTCATGTAACAAAGTCGGTCATATTGCAGCAAAATGCCCTGACAGAGCTGACAAAGATGAAAGAAGGGAAAGAAAGTAAAAAGACAAAAGACATGATAGAGATCACCGAAGGTACAGAGACTAAAAAGACAAAGGTAAGAAATCTTGCTATATTGTTGAAGAGGAAACTGACAGTGAAATTAGTGAATCTGATGAATGTGATATAGAAGTTGTTTATGTTTCTATGAAAGATGATTCTGATGAAGATGAGAAAAATGCACTTATTTCATATGTGAGTAAAGGTGATAAATGGATTATTGATAGTGGTTGTTCACATCACATGAATGGTGATAAAAGTACGTTTGAAACCCTTAATCATTACAAAGGTAGAAGTTTTAAGTTTGGTAAAGATGCACCATGTGCCGTGAAAGGAAAAGGATCAATAAGATTGACTGATAAGATAAAATGTGATAATGCTTATTGGCTTGAAGATCTTAACTATAATTTGTTGAGTGTGGCACAATTGAACAATACTGATTACCGAGTTGAATTTTATCACAGAAAGGCTAAAATATTTAATGCTATTGGTGAACTAATTAGAAGTGGAGAACAGACAAGAGGTAACTTGTTCTATCTAGACCTATCTGAAGAAACATGTTTGTTTGCACAATTTGATGATGTATGGTTATGACATAAGAGGTTGTGTCATGTAAACTTTGACATTTTGGTAAATATAAGTAAATTGAAGAAAGTTAGAGGTTTACCAAGATTGAAGAAACCTGATAATGTGATGTGTAAACAGTGTCAATTGGGAAAAATGACAAAGTCTAGTTTTAAGAGCAAGACATATACCTCTGACAGTGTTTTGGAATTGGTTCATACTGACCTTTGTGGACCTATGGGTGTACAAAGCTATTGTGGTGATAAGTATTTTATTCTATTTGTTGATGACTATTCAAGAATGATGACTATAATGTTTTTGAAAGAGAAATCTGATGCATTTCAGTTGTTTAAGTGGTATTTAGCAAAATTTAAAAAATAAACTGGTAAAAGCTTGAAATGTTTGAGATCTGACAGAGGAGGAGAGTTTATATCAAATGAGTTCAATATGTTATGCAATGATAGAGGAATAAAGAGACATATGTCTGCACCTAGGACACCACCACAGAATGGTATAGCAGAAAGAAGAAACAGATCAATTATGGATTGTGTGAGAACATTGATGATTGAGAAGAATGTTGTACAAAAATACTGGAGAGAAGTTGTAAGTATAGCTGTTTATACCTTGAATCGAGTACAAATCAAGAAAGGTACAAATGTTACACCTTTTGAGTTATGGCATGGTTATGCACCTAATGTGAAATATTTTAGAGCCTCTGGGAGTAAATGCTATGTACTGAAAGACAATAGAAATTGAAATTTTGATGCTAAAAATGATGAAGGCATATTCCTAGGATATTCCACTAAGAGAAAAGCTTACAAGTGTTTGAATTCTAACACTAGCAAAATTGTGGAAAGTGCAAATGTTAGAGTTGATGAATATGCAGAAAAAAATGAATTTGAGTGCAAGCAAGAGCCTAAAGATTACAAATCTTTTGTTTACATGGAAGAAGGAGAGGCTAGTAATACACCTAAACCAGATGCCGAGGAACTACATGAGTCTGCCGAGCATTGGGATGATACTGCTGAGCATTAGCAGGATACTATCGAGCATTAGGAGGATGCTGTCGAGCATCAGGAGGATGCTGCCAAGCAATCAAAAAATGAGGCAGAGAATTTACGAGATGAACCTGAAGATCAAGACCAAGGAAAAAGGAATCTAAACCTACATTGGCATAGTATGTGAGAAGACATCATAAGCCCAAACAAATCATTGGAGATAAAGAATCTAGAGTTATGACAAGGAATAAGTTGAAAGATCATACATGCTTACTATGTGAGTTTAAGCCTAAAACAATGAAAGATGCTTTAGAGAATGAAGAATGGATACAAGCCATGAATGAAGAAATAGAGAAGATAGAAAAGAACAAAACTTGGACTCTAGTACCGAGACTAGAAGACAAGAATGTCATTGGAACAAAATGGGTATTCAGGAACAAGCTCAATGAACATGGAGAAGTTACTAGAAACAAAGCCAGACTGGTATGTAAGGGGTATGCACAAGAGGAAGGCATTGACTATGGGGAGACATTTACCCCTATTGTAAGATTGGAAGGAGTGAGGACTCTACTTGCATATGCAGCATTTAAAGGATTCAAAGTATATCAAATAGATGTTAAATCTGCATTTCTGAATGGGATATTGGAAGAAGTATATATTGAACAACTAGAAGGATTTGTTGACCCAAGCAAGAAGAATATGGTTTGCAAGCTACACAAGGCACTGCATGGATTGAAACAAGCCCCCAGAGCATGGTATGAGAGACTGCATAATTATCTGATAAAGATTGGATTTGTAAGGACAAATGACAACAATAATTTATATCTGAAGACCAAAGACGATAAAGAGATTTTGTTAGCTGAAATATTTGTTGATGATATCATATTTGGAGGACAAGATGCCCATGTCAAAAATTTTCAAATGAGATGCAAACTAAATTTGAAATGTCTATGTTTGGTGAGATCAAATTCTTTGTTGGTTTGCAAATCTATCAGATGAAGAAAGGTATCTTTATTACTCAATCTAAATATGTCAAGGAGATACTGAAAACTTTTGGTATGGAAGATTCCAGACCGGTAAGTACACCTATGGCTACTGGACAAAAGTTATCCAAAACTGATGATACAACTAAAGTGAATCAAACCCTATATAGATCCATGATTGGAAAGCTACAATATGTTGTCCATAGTAGACCATATATTGCCCTAGTAGTTGGGATTTTTGCAAGATTTTTTGCAAATCCTAAAGAGAGTCACATGATGTTAGTGAAAAGAATATTGAGATATCTAAAAGGAACAGAGGACTATGGATTATACTACAAAAAGAATGACAAGTTTGAACTGAAAGTTTACACTGATGCAGATTGGGCTGTAAATGTTGATGACAGAAAGAGTACAAGTGGTGGCACATTCTTTCTAAGAAAGAGATTAGTCTCTTGGATAAGCAAGAAACATAACTGCATTTCCCAATCTATAGCAGAAGCTGAGTATGTAGCAACAACAATAAATTGTTCAAATTTAGTGTGGATCAAGCAATTGTTAAAAGGTATGAAGGAAGGAATCAGTAAGCCGGTTGTTATTTTCTATGATAACACAAGTTCTATTAACATATCAAATAATCCTATTATGCACACTACGACTAAGCATATTGCTATCAAGTACGATTACTTGAGAGAGTTGGTTCAAAACAAAGAAGTGAGATTGGAATATGTGAATACAAAGGAACAATTAGCAGATATATTCAAAAAAGCATCACCTAAAGATGCTCATGAATGCCTTAGAGGTAAATTAGGGGTGCTTCCCCTAACTAAGGCTACATAGAAGAATATAGGAGCACTGCATCAAATGTGCTAATCAAAATATCTGATAAATTGATGCAGAAGAGATCACACTTTGGGAGTTGCCTAGAGTTGTGAAAAGTAAAGCAAAGATAATAATCAGTCATAAGCAAGATGATAGAGGGAGTATACAACATACTAAACTGACATGAAGACATCTACATGAGAAGATGTAAGTAACAGATACAAGCTTCTTTGGCATTTTTTTCAAAGAGGGAGAGATTTAGAGAGAGATTCAGAGAGAGATTCAGGGAGAGATCTGGAAGAGAGATACACCATGGAGAAATTCAATGAACCTGAGAGAGATTATGAGGAAGAAATACAGAAAAGTAATAACCCTAGGCAAAGAGGGAGATACAACATTGAGGAAGAGATTCAGTGAAGAGGCAAAGCTAAATTTATCCAAGAGGGAGTTGGTACTTGGATGTGTTGGATAAGTATCAGAGTGAAGCTAAGGATATTAATGAAGATCTGTTGCACATAGATTTTGGATTGTTTGGTGAATCATATGATGTTCATGTGGTGTTGACATCAATGCCAAAGAGGGAGATTGTTGGAAACTACAATTAAAACAATTGTTATATTGTCACTAATGTCAAACCTTAATTGGTAAGATAGTTGCTATCTAGGACAATACCATATCTTTCAGTTGATGAAGAGGATTTGAAAAGAGGAGATAACAAGAGGACCTAAGGAAAGGTTGAGTTATGTGATACTTCAATGGGTACTTGATTAGTTGGCACATTGACAAGATAATGTATTGTTTATCTTTAATACCAAGTGAAGAAGAAAGAATGGAAACATAGGCTTGACCAAGAAAAAGTGAAGAAATCTAGTTTAAGCCGAGTGATGTTAGTGTTGACCAAGCGCCAGTATATGCTGAGAAAATCTAGTGTTGACCAGACATCAGTAATTGCCGAGTGACAGATAATTGCCGAGAAGAAAAGTGTTAGCGATGACCGAGATACACAATAATGACTGAGGAGATGAACACAGTATTGACTGAGTGTCAGTAATTTGTATTTAGAGAAGGAATTGAGAATCCTAGCCAACATTATTGAATTCTTGGGATATGTAAAACATGTTGACATTATTAATGAATGGTATGAAGCATTTAATGCATGGTAAATCATTTTCTTATGGATTCAAAGAGAAGTTTGAATATGTATCTAGAAGGAAAAGAAGGAGAACATAATGATGAAAGGATTCGATGAATCTGACCTAAACCTAAGATCTACGGAAGAGATTAAGCAGCAAAAGATTAATATACTTGATCAAGGAGGTATAAGGATAACCTAATTGTGAGGTTACAACATACAAAAGAGGTTGATGTTATTGACTGATAAGTTTAAGCTGAAGGTAAAGCTGTGAAGAGCTTAACAAAGTTGTAGTGATTGCTTGAAGAGAATTCCGAGCAGATCAAAGATGGAGATGAAAATGAAGGTCAGTCAATAAATCAACATATGTGCGAAGTGGATTTGTATTTGCAAAGTGAGTTGTATATTTTCAGATCAGAACTTACTATTACTTTCTAACCATTGTATCAGTCTAAATCCTTTAATCAAGGTTGACCTAATAGTCATTTTGTATAAATCCTTTAATCAAGGTGACATTCTGATGGAATGTTCTTAAGCCCTCTAACAAGGCCAATCTTAATAGGGTGATTAAATCCTTTAATCGGGTCACACCTAATAGTGTGTATTGTAAACCTTTAACCGGGTTGGCTTCTCACAGAGCTCACTTTAGAAGAGTGAAAATTAGTAGCATGTTACAAGTGGTTTTTCCCAAATTGGGTTTCCACTATAAATCCTGGTGTTATACTTGTGTGAATGTTATTTGATGTGAATGGTGTTAAAAGTTTTATATTCTGCAAGTTAATTAATCTAGGACAATGGACTACAAGTTTTATGTTATTGGTATATGCTATAGAGACCGAGTTGAAAGTTGATTAAATATGAAATTGTTAAAGAGCTAGAAAGTTTAATTGGTACATATGGACCTGAGGATAACTGATTCGCCCCCCTCAATTATTCTAAAATCATTCTAACGATATTATGATTGGTGCATGTTTTCTATGTTTTTATTTAAAGAACCTCAACTAAATCTCTCGTTCACTACATCTTTAAACAAGAAACAAACATAATTTTATAAATTATAAATTGACCTCTTTCTTCTTAGATTGTGCAAAACTTAAACTTTCATGTGTAAAACCAATGTAGAAATTTTATAGAAGAGTTAGGTTGTGTAGAGTAACATATGAGTTTTAAGTTATTTGTGTGCAAAACATAGTATAAGTCTATTAAGAAATATCAGTATGTCACCTCATAGTATTAGGTTTTCATTATACGAAACTTTCAACCACTTTTTTCTTAGTAATATCAATGGGATAGGTTAGCTTTAACTAATACCAACAAGGGAACTGGCCCTTATTTGAAGATACACGTCAGCATTAGGTAACCTACAACCTTGAAATGTTTTCATGCTTGTCAAGCAATGAGAGAGTTGTCTTTAACATTTTATTAAGGGTGAAATTATTTGACACTAATTTCATGCATTAAAGTATCTAAGTTTTCATTTTCAACCTAATATATTCTTAAAAGTTTTTTAAAAATATTAAGTATAGTTTATTTAAATACTAAGAGCTCTAAGACATTATATTTGAAGACTTAATTACATGATTTTCACATGCCCTTCTATTTGGTGGCAGCGTTAATGAAAAGTTATAAAAAATATCACGTGGAGCTGATTTTATAAAGCAAGAGGGATGTTAGGCCTTGTTTTTCAGACCCTCATCTTAGTTCCCATCATTTATAATTGGTTTGAGAAAGTTTTTGTAGGTTTGTGACATTAGCTAATTTGGCGAATCCGCATACAAAATGTATAAAAAATTATCAAATCTATTTTAGTCTACTCTCTTTTCCTTTTTTGCTCTTGTTTGGAGTAGGGATCAGTCAAACAATTGTTCAATTTATTGAATTGGGTCTGACACATCCCCTCTTTCTAGTCTAGGTACCTAGATTAAAAAAGCCAAAAATATCTAAGTGTGAGTGTTATAAGGGTTCCATCCCTCAGAATATCTAATTGGATATCTATGTTTCAAATTAGAAGCAAGCTCAAGCAAAAGTAAAGAAGTTATTCAGTTGTGGTATTTTCTTAGTGTGAAGGATTTCTTGTTTTAAATTTGAGGAAAATCCAAGAAAAAATCAAAAAGTTATGTAATTGTGAAAATTATTTATGCATTAAGATATTTTCCATTGTGAAATTTCCATCCCATTTGAAACACATTATTTTTCTCCCCAATTTTCTTATATTTCCCTATCCTTCCTAAACATTCGCATTCATCTTTTTAACTTGAACTCTATTCTTTATACATTAATTTATTTAGAATCATTGAAATCCCTTCTACTATCAATTACTATATATTTTGCTATTTTTTTATATTGAACAAAGCCACTTACAATAATTAAAATAATAAACAGCTCAAAAGATAATACCATGTTGAACAACGTTATTTACACATAAAAAGAGTCTAACCTAATTAGATACAATAAACAAGAAAAAAATACATCAACTATATTTTGCTGCTCAATAGCTCTTAACTCTACTATGTAAACTTCACATTCTACCTTATTCTTAATCTAAATACCTAGAAAAAGAGAGCCTTCAAATAAAAAATCTCCAAAAATTATCTTGTATTGCCCTATGAAAATTCACTTTCATTCACCTACAGCTCGGCAGCACTTTCGATTTTTTTATTCCAGCTTTGAATTAATTCTTTAAAATATGAAACCCAACAACCCTTTGAAAAATATCTAGTATTATTTTAGATTATCTTCATCTATTCTGAGCGATATTGTCTCTTAAAGTATGGACTGAATAAATTATTTTGATTGTATAAGTCAAAAAAGCCTGGCAGATCCCAATAAAAAATAATAACTTTTTTTAATGGAATTTGAATGACTATTTTATGTCTCAAAGATATTTCCTCTGGCTAATTAAAACTCCAAGAAATCTGATAAGTTTCCAAGATAATATTAAAATTTTGTATATTTGAAATGCCCCACATAATATTTTATCATGAACAATTCCTCTTGGAAACCTGAGAGCTTTGTTAACTTTAAAAAATATATATATTTGAGAATGGCTAATATAAATTACTTTATTTTACCTTGACATTCGTTGGTTTAATAAAAATATAAAATGTTTCCTAGCATATTGAATGATTCTTTTTAGTTATTTAGACATGTAGGGAAAAGGTAGAAAATTAATTTAAAACACTATATTCAATTAGTTATTTGAAGTCAAATGGTTGTGATTTATAAAATTATGGGAGTTTATGTAAGTACTAATTAATGGGAGTATATTAATATCTAAAAAGGACATTAAAGTTGTTTTTATATAGAATCATTCAACCTTATATTCACAAAACAATGAGTGTTAATATTATATTTAAAAAATAATAATAGAAATATAAAAAAGAGGGGGTTATTAAAGACAGATGCAATCATGTCTAGTTTTAGAAAATCAAGAAAATCTAGGTGTTCGTGTGTATGTGTGTGTGGGTACATGTATATATACATATTTAATGCAGTCAAGATCGAGGGGTCCTATCAAACTATCCAATCTTGCAGCCTTAATGTATCATCGAATCCATTATATGAAAACTAAATCTCTAAATATTTTTATCCAAATCTCATATGTACATTCATCTAAATAAACTACTTCAAGAACAATTACATATATTGAGATTTCCAACAAGAAACTTAATTCAAAAATTTTACAAGAGTTCTTGGCACATCATGTCTTTAAATCTTCATTTTCTTGCCTTCCACTTTCTTGCTTGCACCCCTCTTTCGAAATCTGATTTTTATCTTCATCCTAAAGCTTTCATGACTTCCTTAAACACCTTCATCACACCTACAAATTCATTCTTCTCTTTCCTTTATTCTTCTCCTCTTGGCAAAACCAATTGGCAACACTTATGCAATTCTTTGGAGCAACCTGCAAGTTCTCTCTCCAACCTTGATGGTGTTCTAATTAAGTAAAAATGGGATTTGAAAGGCCCCGAAACCTTATACAAAAGCATAAAAAGATAGGACATTGAAAGACCAAAATACAACTGTGGTGCCCCACCAATCAAACCAAAAGAACTAACCATAGTTCCTGCCAGTTGGAAAAAAAATTCCAACTAGACACAACAAAGGGCGATCATGATTTACATTTTTGCCCATCCTTCTGAAAATGTAAATTCATATCAAAAGGAGTGGAAGGTTTATATTTATTTCCCTTAACTATCGTCCATCCATCCTCCACCTTATCAGCAACCTTCTGCCAAGCCAAGGAAGAACTAGAAGAGCCTACAAAAGGGTCAGTCACATTAGAATCCACAGAAGGGATAGGGATAACACCACTACCATTCCCCAAAACCTTCCCACGAGAATTATGGACAGTAGAACACGCAACACCAACAGTCAAGACAACATCAGGACCAGAGATAACATCAATAATCTCGTCAGGGACAATAGCAGCACTTGAAGGGACAACGTCAACAGACTGAACCAAATCCTCAACAAGGTCAGCAACAGAAGCACCATCTGAATCCGTCGCCGACTAAGAGTGGCAAGCAGCCCCAGCCAAATCCAAGGAAAATTTATGGACCATGTAATGGTCGATAGTAGCCCCCCACCACCAAGAAGAAGTTTTCTTAGATTTAACCTTATGAGAAGAGCATCGTGCAGCAAGATGGCCAATCTTATGGCATGATCTACAACGGAACAAAATTCCCCCATAATCAAGATTCTGGGTCCAAGAGCCCAAATACGAAGCCAAAGTAATTGTCTCGGGGAGCCCATTGGAAACGTCAACATCCACAAGAATATGAGCATACGTCGAATGAAGAATATCAGAGGATTCCAAATCAACCATCTGGAAAACCCCAATAGCCCTCCCCACAGATTCCAAAATAGAATCCAGCCAAAGGTGAAGGGGAAGATTCAACAGTCTCACCCATAAGGGAATAACATTGAATGACTCAGAGAGAGGATCAAACCCTTGATGCCAGGGTTTGGCCAACAGTGGGAAGCGGCCCCAAGAGAAGCTTCTATCACACATAATAGTTTGTCTATCAACTACATTTTCAAACTTTACAATAAAGAAACCCTTAGCCGTAGGGTAAATTTGAAGAGTATCCATTAAAATGGGTTCCCATTTTTGAGAAATCCAGGCATGAAAGTCCGAGAGAGAGGGCCAAAAACTCCTAAATCTAAAGATTGCAGCCTTAGATGAGAAATACTCCACATTTTTAGAGATCTCAACTATTTCAGATTTAAGATTAACCACTATAGGATCACTTACAGATAGAAGCAATGCAAAAGGGGAGGACCAGAAACCCCCTCTCCCAGCAAAGGAATCTCCACAAAGACCCACTTCAAAAGCTGCCACATCTGCATAAGAAATAGCAGAAGACCCTTCTGAAAGAGAAGAGGCAAACCCAAGATCACGAAGCACAGAAACTGCACCACCAGACACCAAAGGAGGAAGCCCTGAATGAGCAGCACTGTCGGAAGTGCCAGACACTGAAAGGATAGGTCCCGAGCGAGTGGCAACAATGGCTGTAGGTCGAGCAACAAGAGCCGCATCGGACACCAACGGCTGGGGCCCCGAACCAGCAGCAACGACTGCAGATCGAACTTCAGAAGTGGGAACGGGAGCAGGAGACTGCATAGCAGCCTTCTCTTTATAGATATTAGAACCGTTGTTGTTGTTGATTTTTGCCCCATAACATCATAAAAGACCTCATTTTATAGATATTAGAACCATTGGGAGTCATCTTGAAAAGAGTCACACAAATCTACCATTTTGTTTCTCTTCAATTATCCTTTGAAATTCCTATGAAAATGTTTTAAATTCCTCATAGAATTAATCCAAACATGGAACCCAAGATTAATAAACTATACCAAGTGACTTTCTATTGTATATGCCTTTTAAAAGTGAATAAATATGAGAACAAAATTGCGCTCTTTGAAAAATTGAAGTCATTATTTATTTTTCCTAAAATTCACTAGTTTTTCTTTTTATTTTGACACCCAAATTTAAGGAATAAGACAAGAATGAAATGTCAAACGTCACTTTTTTTGTGTGATGTAAGATTACTTGTGACCCTTGATGCTTCTACATCAATGTGCATGTGTAAATATATGCATGTATACGTACACACACAATTTTTTTTTTGACAATTATCTCATCACTTCAATATTAGGTACATTATAAAATATTATATATGATACTATTGTTGCCAAGGAATGGTTTTGTTGAATGCTTTATTTAAAGCATTGAAAAAATGAGCAAAACTCAAGGTTGATTTGTCTAAGAATAAAAATGTTTTGCAATGCATCATTCACAATTTCATAGACAAATAAATAAAGTTAGGATCTTGACATATAAACAAATTATAACAAATACTTAATGTATTTCAATGATTCATGGGTAAACTTATTAAAGAAATAAATGATATTATTTACATGGAGAATCTTTCTAAGGTATTTTGTTATTGTTGTGGTAGAAGCCTATATAGGTCCATATTTGCTGCCAAAGTATATTTATTCGTGAATTTTCTAAAATGAAATTTGTTACCAATTGTGTATGGCCTATGATTTGAAACAAAATAAATGTTATTATGTGCTTTCAATCTCATTTTATCTTATTGGAGAGCAACTCCATTTCAACAACATTTCACATTGGTAAAAAACCATTTGAATTTGATATGTGGAAGCAAAGGTGTTATAACAAAAAAAAAATTTAAATTTTTTTCTTGATTTGAAGAAGATCCAAAAAAAACTACTACACAAGAATTGTTAGAGCTACATAAGTATCATAGGTTTGACATACTTGATAAAGAATTCACTAGCAAATTGAGAGCAAATGGATCAATAATCGTTCACATGAATTTGACCTAGCATCATAAATCAATCTTATAAAGTTCCTAGCTAATATTGAAGTTAAATCACCTCTTTACCATGTAGTGGAGTTCATTAAAGAATTGATGTCTTGTCAAATGATTCCTACTATACTTGATATGATGACATATATTACAAATAGAAAGAGGGGGGAAAGATTCCTAGTTTATCTTGTAGCAAGAATTTTAAGCATACTAAAGATTTAATGATTCAAGAACTTCACATCTTGATAATATAATTACAAAGGAATACGCCTCACCTCTAATGTCCATAATAAAAAGTCTAGAAATAATGGCATTTGATGCTCCAAGCATAAGTTCTATGGCATTTATTTTTGGTATGTCAAAGAAATGTCTTTTTAAATTTCTTTTTTCTACTATTGATATATGAAAGATATGTACTTGGAATAAGATAAATAACCAAATATGACCATTTTCTCACTAGCCAACATAAAATTGTCTAAACTTTTTTTAAAATATATGAATTTATAAAACTATATTTCATTTTCAAAGTTAGCCTTTTGGAAACTTAAAACCCTAGTAAGAAAGTTTCAATATTATTTTCAAAATGTTCTACATAGTATCAAGCGTTTTCTTCCCATTTATACTAATTAAAGATGTGTACAATCAAAGAGGGAACCCTTTTATAGTAATCTGAAGTGATTGCTATAATTTATTTTTAGCCATTTTTAGGGAATTTTTTCTTTGTCCTATGCATTAATTTCTTAGGTTGACTTTGTTGTTTATAGCTATCCTTAGACCAATTTTGCTTTGCTCTAGAAGCTTATTTTGTTTATGGATCAAGACCATTGTTTGTTGCTTATGTTAATAGAAACAATCTTAAAGGATTACAAGCTATAATTAATTCATAAATACTTTTATAACTAACTTTGAACATTAAAACCTTTAAATAAATTTGAAAAGAGATACTACACTTCTGGAACATTATTACCAATTATGACTTATATTATACTTCCTACAATTATCCTATTAAATATGACCTATATCAAGATAGCTATGGAAGTCAAATTACTCATAATATTATTGCCAAATATAATTCGATATTGCACTTTCTACAATGCTCCTATTGAATATGACCACCTATATCAAAAAAACTATAGCAATCATAATCTCCACAATATTATTACCAAATATAACTTTATTCTTCCTATTAAATATGACCTATATCAAGATAGCTATGAAAATTAAAGTACCCCTAAGTATTTCCAATGAGTCAAAGTACTCATTAACTAATCAAAGTACTCATTAGCTATTTCCAATCTTGGTTATGAAGAATATAGATCAACTAATTGTTAATAATTTATTAACAAAAGTTGTTGCCTCCCATGGAGCCAGCCATTGTGCAAAAATTAAAAAATTCAATTTTCATATTGAATGTGGGGTAAACCTACCTCAAGCATAGTAGTTGAACTTGATGGTTACTTTATTTATTTCTGGGTCACCATGAAAGCTTCACTTGTGAATTGGGAGATATTTTATGTTTGAAAACGATCATCACACAACTCTATTGCCATTAATAGCTAAACCATATATTATTTATCAAATAGGTAATAGCTATATTGAAACCTTATCAAAAGAGAAGTTTGAGTTGGGATTGACACCATCACTGACAAGCTTTAATGGGATCCTGTCATCTAACAATGATGAACTGTTGAGTCAATCAATAAGAGCTTGTGGGACACTACATACCAAACCTTTGTCACCTGCATTTTTGTCTTCCCCATTATCCATTCACAATACAGACGACAATTTCACAGATAAGATTATGACTGTCTGTAATAGAATAGTGCAGGCTCTTGGCTTCTATTGGCTTAAAATTATGTACATCCAGTGCTCACATTGTTCTTTACACGGACCATTTGGTCACAGACAATTTGGCTTCTACAGTCTAAAATCATATACTTTTAGTTACTTCCATGACACTGAGTAATCTATGGGATCCTTAGTGGGTCGCCTATATTGTGCTTTATCTTTATATTTATTTTTTTATGATCTCTTTCATCTTTATTTATTGCAATAAATCTTAGAGTTTATGATATTGTTTATGTTATGCATAGTCGGAATTTATTTAGTGGTAGATAATTTATATTCTCGAAAGAGAAGTTACAAGTTGAAATTTCAAGAATACTTCTCATTTGTAGTACAGTTAGGTGACTCTCAAAAGGATTACGTGATAGTCCCATATTCCTATAATAGACCCTAAAATAGATAGCTGGTATCAAGACTATAAAAGTACATTTCCTTTTCATTTCTTCAAGTCAAAGAACAATTAAAGAATGAACCTATAGAATTTTGGTGGAATATTTTATGTAACTTCAAAGTGAAAATGGTATATTTTATCTACCTACTCTTCTTTAGATGCTTTCCACCTTCCAACCTTGCACTTACAATGATGCAAGTTAGTACTTAGCCGAGTTATTGAAATTTTCACTATTATGATATTGCTACGAGGATTCCAGTGTGAATTTTTCGAATCAAACACATTAATTCATATTTCTACATAATCGTTCCTATATATAATGTTTTTCTATAACTTTCACTTTCACCCTGTTCATTTTATTTTTGTTCCTAAATAATATTTTGCTCATGATCACATGTAGGATTGAGTTGTCTAACACTATCTTCTCTTTTTTATTCAAATTGATTTAACTACATAATTGCCTTGTCTTTCTCTCACACATATTTTCATAATTGTTTTTACTTAATATGATTTATCTATACAATTGCTTTGACTTTATTTATCTATTCTTTTGATTTCCACGTAGATGTTTGTACACTCTTGCATGCTAATCTCATTTATTCATCCCTACGACATTTTGTTTCAACCATGTGCTTTTTGTTTCATCTACTTACTTTTCCTTCTATTTAATTCTTACATTATTGTTATTTTGGGCCAGCAATGCAACTCCATGCTCTTAATTTATTGAAGTAATTCACTATCCAAATCATAGCTAATGCATCCAATGGAAAGATGCCAACCTTAGGTAAAATGATGTCATATGGAACCGAATTTTTCATTTTGAAATAATTGTGATTTTTTTTATAACACTTATCTCCATTTCAATTTTGATGATTTTCAACTCCAAACTTCACTAGCATAAAAACCAAACCAAACAGGGTTTTCTTAACTTCCCAATCTCATAATTTAATTTTATTGCAACTTTTTGTAATAGTTATAAAACTATCCACCTTCTTGCACAATAAATCCTTTATAAATATCACAAGCTATTTATAAGCATTTACTACTTGCAACAAACTTCCTCTAAATTTTAAGTTTATTAGTTCTTTTTTCTTCTCATGGTAAAGATCACAAGCTTGTTTTTTTCAATATTCAACTGCATCCTAACCTCCTAAGAAAAGAAATCTAGAGCTCTCAAGTACCCTCTCAATTGTTTTTCTATTCAGATAAGGTTGTTTGAAAACTAAACCTCCACCAACAAACTTGTGTATGTACAAACCAAACAAAGTAGAGTATAACAAATTGCATTTCTTTACCTTAATGTCTCTCTCAAAATATTCTTCTAATATTTTCCATGTTTTAGTTGTAGCCTAAACCTAATCATAAATCCTTTGGCCACAACCCTACAATTCCCAAATCTTCCATTATGCCCTAGAGTTTGCTTCTAGGAAAAATGCTAAATTCCTTCTTGAACTCGTGAAAATGATCAAATGTCTAAAATCAATAAATTGATCCATTGTACAGTGTTTTTTTTTCCTAATTTCCCTCGTCTTTCAACCCTCTTTCCTTCCTTTTCTCTCATTGTTAATTTTGCACTCTATCATACTACTAATGAGTTTTCGGTATAAGAGATAACCATTATAATATATTCTTTTGATGTTTTATTGACATCTAATGATGGTATTGGTAACACAATATCTAGAAATATGTTTTGAATGGCACTATTGAGTAGGATTTTAATGTCTAGTTTGATAACATCCAAACTCAATTTTGTTTCTTTTGTCTATAACCAATCTATGTCACACACTTTACGTACTATTAACTTTTTTCATATATTTTGTGGAGAACGCTTCAACAATTATATTAACTGCAAGGGGTTTTTCCTTATCTTGGTCTCTCTCATATAACAATTTTACATATTCTATCCATAGGTAGTCTATGATATTGTTCTATAATTGTACTATTTTATTTTAATTTCCTCCAAAAATTCAAGGATTATGCTTCCCAAGAGAAATTAGTTATTTCCTCGATTTTTGCATGTACTCTTTCATTTTAGATCAGCTTTCTATAAACCTTTCTCCTTTCCCAAGATTGTCAAATTTCTTTTTTTCTACCTTTCAATATTCCTCATAGCATGGGAAAATACTAAAAAAACTAATTTTCCCTCCTCTTAGGCCTAGACATTTTGAATGGAATGAGTGCTTTATGGATTATTGTTGAAAATTTATTATTCTTATTATTGTTCTATTTATATTGGACATACAAATATCATTAGTTCCTTACAAATGTTTATCAATTGTTATTCTAAAAAAATATTGGTTTCCTAAGCATTGTGGTGTAGGACAACCTAGTGCATTCATGCCTTCATGAGGTCATTTTGGAAAAAAATTCTTTGTCGTCATGTTTTGGTCATGTAATAAGGTCTTTTAGACCATTTTGTATTTGGTTGTATCAAGTTAGAATATTAGGAAGTCATTTTTGGTCATTTGTAAAAAGTTGCACAAAAGTTGCAAAAGTTGTCAAGCAACATTTCTTGCAAATATTGTCAAAACGAGCAAGCTATTGGTTTTGGTAGTTGTATTCAAATGTTGGTTAGTAACCATTGGAAATGTTATCCAAACATATAAATAGCCTTTCTCCATCAACCAATGTGTTGGATAATGTCATTTTGTGGATAAGCAATAAAAATAATTGTTTTCCTAATCTCTAAATGTCTTTGTTGTTTTAGTCAATTGTACAAATTTGTATGGAGGATCTATGATCTAGAAGTGGTTTAGTCAAATAGAGAATTGAATCACTCCTTCAATTAGATTTGGTAGCAACATTCTTTGGAAATTGTTTATGGATTTGATTGTACTTACATAATCAAATCCAGAAATAATTTGTAAATGATCTCATGGTTTGTTGAAATCTACTTTCCCTTAGCAATACCCTAGATCAATTACTTCATAGTAATCAATGATCAATATATGGTCCTACGATATTTCCTTCATACCAATTGCATTTGTTAATCATATTGATTTATGAATGCCAAGGGTTGGATACGGTCTTCTTTATTGCATGTGATGGTAACACAAGGAGGTTTGATAATGAATCAGCAAAGAGAAATTGTTTATCGAAGAAGACTTCCCGTTAACTTCCTTTGGTAAGTCTTATTCAAATCTTGTATCCTTAAGTTTTGAATTATTAGAATTTATCATTATTTATCATCTATTTATCTTTAATTATTATTTATTTATTTAATTTATGTTTAAATATTTTTAATTAAGGTAAATATGGGTTTTGAAGGGGCCCCAAAACCCTAAACAAGGGAAAAACTTAAGATAAAACATTAAGAACTCCCAAGAAGAAACAAACCAGCTAGAACAAAGGCCAGAAACCCCATGCAACAAACAAAAGGAAACTACCAATATAGGACATTGAGAAACAATAGTCCAAAGGAGAAAGACCCTAACAACTATACGTTAGACCCCTTCTTATGGGACCGAAGGGTCATATCAAAATAAGAGGAAGATCTCTTTGGATGTTTACCTTTAACTATGATCCAACCTTCTTCAACTCTAGCAGCCTCATTCTGTCAGCACAATGAATCCAAGACAAAAGATCCATCACCCAATAAAGGTGTTGAACCAGCCAACGAGACATCTAGCACAAGGCCAGCTTTGGTCCCAATAAATGGGACAGGAGAACCAGAACTCTCAGTATCCAGGACACCAATAGAGATGGAAGAAGTAGCATCCACAGAACCTCCAGTAGAGAACCTGACATCAATTGACGAAGAAAGAATAGGTTCAAAACCAACAACCTCAACAAGCCCAACATGAACATCAGAAGGAAGGACAGGGCACGAGCCTTCCACCTCCACAAAAGGCACCTGATTTCCCAAATAGGAGTAACTTCATTCTCATGTTGAGAGGAGTTTTTCAAGACTATATAGTGCTGGATGGAAGCACCCTTCCACCAAGAAGGAGAGGATTTATTCTTCTTAAAATCAGAGCTACAATAAGCAGCAATATGACCAGTCTTAAAATATTTTTCGACACCTAAAAGGAATACCTTTGTAGTCAAGCCGTTGGATCCAAGATCCCAAGGATGATTCGATTTTAATTTAAGCTACAAGACCCTGAGAGGTATCAAGATCTACCGAAATACAAGCAAAGGTAGAATGATAAATATTAGAAGAATCATGATTCAACATCAAGAACTCCCCCAAAGCCTCACCCACTTCCTCAAGGATAGAATCATGTCATAGATGTTTGAATGTTATTATTATTATTTTTTGCTCAATAAAAGTGACTGAATTCACTAAAATTTTATTGATTTAATAAAATAAGTACAAAGAGAAGATCAGCTCGGAAAGTAAACAAGGTGAACCATATACATTGTGTATAAATTCCAACAAGATAGGAAAAAATAAGTATAATAAGTATGCTTTAATTTTATTATTTACATTATAGTTTTGTTATTTATTTATTTATAGACTTTATAATTATTTACTTTCTTTCATTAAAAGTTTACTATTTAATTATTATTAATCTTATTTCAAAATAGGTTCATTACAAAATGTTGATATTTTACCATGATTTTGGCTACTATTAGACACAAGGGATACAAAGGATATAGCCAATTCAATCTTCCAAAAGATTATTTGGGAGCAATACCTTGGCAAAAAATAGGGAATGTGCTAGAAAATGTGGAGGTAGGCAAGGGCATTCTATTTCCAAGGGACTACTACATAATGTCAAAGATGTGAGGTTGAGAGGTCTTCACTTATCAGCCTTGGCAATGCCTAATTTGCTTCCATGGAGGGTGGTGGAATAGAGCATTTTGTTTCTAGAAAAGGTTTTGAAACCAATGATGAACGATTGGGTAGGTTGGCTCCAAAGACACCTAAAGGACAAAAGCTTAGTGGAGGATGATGCAGAAGAAGAGTTTGGTATAGAAATTCAAGAGGTGTAGGACTCTACAAACATGGACGCGACAAAGACGGATTTGGAAGAGCATGTGACTTGTAGGCTGACGTGCCTCGTTAAGGCAAAGATGGTAGCTAAGTTGGTAGAGTGATTTGGGTAATGGTCTCAAGAGTCATATTTTTTTCTTTTTGCTAGGTAAATAGAGTTTTTCCTATAAAATCATGTTGTAATAAAGTTTAAGGTGAGTCAAATAAAATATTTTGAAAAGATATGGAAATGTTAACTTGGGTTTGTCTCCATTTTGTTCTAGGTGGCCTTTTGGGGTGTGTAGATCATCTTTTGTAAAGGGTAGTTTTTCATAGTGTATATTAGACAAATTTGGTTAGGCCAACTTGGACAGATAAATTTGAATTAATGTAATCTCTATTATATTAATATAAAGAGTGCACCTTCATAGTTACTATTTACCCAAAAAAGAGATTATTTAAAAATATTACAAAATATTAAATAATTATTTTTATAATTCAATCAACAAATTAGATGAGGTGAAGAAGAAAAAAAGATAAAGATGGTCAGTCTCCTTGACCAAAACAAGAAAAATTAAGAAAGAGAAAAGAAGTATTGAAACTATTTAGAATTCTTTTCTTCACGTTTGGAAAGAGGAAAATAGTTTCAAAATAATATGATATTAAAAATAAGTTAATAGTTTATTTTCTACAAACTTCAAAAGTATATCTATAGACATTTGAGACGATGAGCTTATACTCATATTATGTTATCACTAGATAAGTTGAGAAAGGTAGGGATTAATATTATTTGATCTTCCTCCAAAATTTTCTATCTGTGAAATAAAAAATGCATTTTTTTTGGCAAAAAGTAGTGATTCTAATAGGAAATGAATGTAGTGAACACAACAGAAGGGAAGAAACCCTAGGTGAGTTTGGGGTTTGCATTGTTAAGCCTTTTTTTCATGGAGAACATGGGGTGCTCAAGTTCTTGGCCATGACATATTTGGCATTTATTTGGCATTGATTAGGATAAACCAATAAAAATCAAAGAGGAGGCATGAAAAGGAGGTGGTGAGCCGAAAGCTAGAAAAAAAAAATAGAGTGAAGTAGGGGTCAACAATGAAGGTGTTACTTTAGAGAATGTTGTTTTAAGTGAAAAAAACACTTCAAAGTTGAATGAACCATACAATAATGAAGAATGTGGAAGAAATGATGGACAATTTTGATGGAGATTCTAATAAAACTATAGAGTTTTTTCTTCCTAATGATGTAGTTGATTGTATTGTTGAAGATTAGAGTAGATGTGTCATTTTATTTATTTTAATAGGGATTCCATATGAAATTAAGTTTTACAAATGGACCAAAACAAATTGGGAGAGAAGGGTTGGGATATTGAAGGCCTTAAGGGGGTTGGTCAAAGGGTATCTTTCCTATACTTTTAAATCAGTGAACCATGCACAAGCAATGTTGCAATATGGCATATGGGTCATATATTATGGGCAAATTTTCTATCTACAAGCTTGAAAATTGGATTTTCACTCGAAAGGCCCATCTAGAACAAAGTATCCAATATAGATAGAATTGCCCTTCCTTAATCTTGCTTTCAGATCCTTCTTAAGAGATAATGTCTCTTAGCTTGGCAAGGTTTTATGGTGCAAAAAAAACACAGATAAATTTTCCAACCTAATGGTTCACCCTAGTGCATGTGTAGAAATGAACCTCCCTAAGTAGTTGCCAAATAACATCAAATTAATAGATCTACGGTTTGAATTTTGTCAACCACTTGTATATTTGAACAAGCCTAATGCATGCTTTTTCTATTTTAAAGGCCATCTGATCCTAGACTATCTCATAAGGAATAACATATATACTCACACCCAAATGACAAGTGCCCCAAGATCACAATCTGTGCAAAAATATTCTCAGGCACTTGTTATGCCTACTCAAGATCTTTAGATGGAACAAGACATTGCAAGAGAATAGGAGTAATGTTGATAAATATCCCTCCTATAGAGATGCCACTATAACTGATAGGTGGAGAATGGTTAGGATAAGGAACATCCAAGATCTTATGAATCTCAAAAAACCAAAAACATTCTAAAAAAAACTCCCCTCCTTCACAACTACATGTACAAAAGCATTCTTCTCCTCCATTGCATGTTGTAAGAAGTAATGATTGTTTTTCCCCACCTCCTCATGTGAGACATAGATCTCTCTCACAACAATTAGCCTTGAAGCCTCACCTCCCCCCCTTGAGACAAACGTCAAGGTTTCCTAGCCCAACAAAAGAGCTTAATAGCTATGATAAATCTATTATTATAGCTAATCACTTTGATAGTTTGCCACAAGAATAGAACCTTTCAAACTTGCCCAATGAAGCATAAAATTTTCTCTTGGAATGTCAGAGGGATTTCCCTCCCTCATCGCAAATATGAGGTCAAAGACACTATTGCTAAATAGAAACCTGATATTGTATTTTTGCGCAATAATTTTTTAATTAAGGGAAAAGAAGGTTTTGAAGGGACCCAAAACCCTTTATAAATAGATTTTGTAGTGATCAAGAACCCACAAACCAAAGCTGCTAAAAGATAAATCTCAAAGAACAACCCATAAACAAACTAATGGTGCAAAAAGATAAACAACAATGAACAACAACCCATAAAGAGCAGACCAAAAAGACTAAGACATCAAAGACCGTCTACAAGAAGATCAAGGCCAAAGCCAACATAATCAAGTCATAAAGAGTTTTGGACAAGCTCCCTTAACTTGAACAACAAGCCTACTAAAAAAATAAACACTTCTAGATCCAAGAATTAAAAAGGAAAGCAAATAGCTAAATAAGTCCTTAGAAGCAAGCTTTCCATCAACTCCCAAACAACATATACCAAGATCTTCAACAACAACACTGTCCACGACCATAAAAGATTGTTCCACCTCAATAGAAAAAGTTGAAGGAAACCAAAGATGTTGAGACTTACATCCCTTCCAGCCCACTAGAACATTATCTGCCTCAATAGGAGAAAAAGGAGTAGACTAATGGGGACACATATGAAACTAGCTACCAAGCTAAAAACTGTTGATTTAAGAATTCAAAATTAAAACCAAAAAATAGAATTAAAGAGCATAACACACAGGACACAAAGTTTATCGTGGTTCACCACAATAGTGGCTATGTCCACACTGAGAGCAGAGAAATTATATTAACCTCAGAAAAGAATGTTTACAAATGACTACAAGAGTCTTATTTATAAGCTCAATCTGAGTAGCTGAAAAGACAAGGCACAAACAGACAAATGTCCGTTGGCCTTCCAATCCCAACAAACTCCCACCGGAAGTCAACGGATAATCCAGCTGATCAGGCATTCCCCTACTCTACATGTTGATCTACTTCAGCTTAACAAGTCCAAGAGAAGTTCTTGCACATTCGAACTTCTCTTTGGTTACAACTTTAGTGAATACATCTGCTGGATTGATTTTAGTATCAATCTTTTCAACCTTTAATCTGCCCACTTCAACCATGTGCCGAACAAAGTGGGCATGGATGTCAATGTGTTTTGAACATCGCTGAGAAGTATGATTGTGAGCCATAAATATGGCGATGCGACTGTCATTGAAAAGAACATAATCCTTTTGTTGATACTTCATTTCACCAAGTAATCATTGCAACCAGATCATTTCTCGAGCACCTTCGGAAAGCGCCAAATACTCAGCTTCAACGGAAGAGAGAGCAATAGAATGTTGCAGCCTTGAGGCCCAACTAATAGCAGCTCTAGCAAACATGAATGTGTAACTAGTAGTAGATCTACGCTTATCCAAATCTCCAACAAGATCTAAATTTGTGAATCCCCATAACTGTTCATTGTTGCTACCAAAACATAATACCAAATTTGAAGTGCCTTTGAGATGTCTTAGTATCCATTTGACAGCCTCCCAATGAGTCTTCCCGGGATTGCTCATCAATCTACTTACAACTCCCACCGCATGAGCAATGTCGGGACGTGTCGAAACCATAGCATACATAATGCTACCAATTGCAGATTTGTAAGGAATGTCCTCCATATATTCCTTGTCCTCTTGTGTTTGTGGACACAAATGTGCTAATAATTGAAAATGTGAAGCAAGTGGAGTAGAAACACTATGCGCATCAGCCATACCAAATCTCTGAATTACTTTGTCAATATATTCTTTTTGTGACAATGTGATCACTTTCTTCTTCCTATCCCGGGTGATGGTCATACCAAGAATCTTCTTGGCTGCCCCTAAATCCTTCATGGCAAATGTGTTTGCCAATTTAGTTTTCAACTCACTAACAATTTTAGAGCTTGTTCCCGCTACTAACATGTCATCAACATAGAGAAGAAGAATAACAAATTCACCATTCGGGAGTGTCTTGTAGTAAATGCACGGATCATATTCACATCTGATAAAATTATGTTCAAGCATGAAGGAGTCAAACTTGACATACCACTGTCTCGGGGCTTGCTTGAGCCCATACAAACTACACTTCAGCCGGCAAAAGAGATGTTCCTGTCCCTTTTTCACAAAACCTTCAGGCTTATGCATATACAACTCCTCATTAATGTCTCCATGTAAGAACGTTTTCTTAACATCTAACTGTTCTAATTCAAGATCCCAAATGGCTGCTAATCCCAATACTGTTCGGATGGATGTCATCTTCACAACGGGAGAGAATATTTCAGCGAAATCAATTCCCTATTTTTGAGCATATCCTTTTACTACCAATCGAGCTTTGAACCGTTTGTGACCTCCTCCTTCGTCTTTCAATTTATAGACCCACTTGTTCTTGAGTGGTTTTCGATTTGGTGGAAGAGCAACCAAATCCCAAGTGTCATTTGCTTCAAGCGAACTCATTTCATCTATCATAGCAACAAACCAATTGTTTCTATCATTGCTTAGACATGCTTCTTTAAAAGTTGCAGGTTCAACTTGCTCAAAAATTAAGAGCTCTGCCTCTGCCTCTTCAACAAATAATAGCTGATAATCAGAGAATTTTGAAGGAACTTTCCTTTGTCTTAAGGATCTTCTCAATTCAGGATGATCTGGTTCACGAGAATGAATTCTCTGCAATTGATTATCAGCATTTTCTCCAGGTTAAGGATCTCTGTTGGTATTTGATTCAGTAAGTAATTCATGAGGACTACCCTTGGAGATGGGAAAAGAGCATGTCCTTTGTATACTTGAGTTATTATGGCATGCTTGCCCTGTTAAAACTCCCCCCTTTTGAATATTATCCCTGCCAAGAGACGTGTTCATTCTATCCTCTATGGTCTGTCCACACTGATCATCAAAACTGAATTGATCCATGTGTTTGCCCAGAGATTGGTCTACACTTTGATGTGTATGACTGTTGAAAGAGGAATCACTGAATTCACTAAATTCTGTCGCATTATGCCTAGACTGCATATTGTCGTGAATGTTGTTGTTTATATCATGGTGGGGACTGGGCTCATGGCAATTATCGTGACTGGTATTTCCTCTGCTGTCAATGCCGTGAGAAACAGTTGATTACCATGAGATATTCCAAAATGGTCATGATTTTCAAGCTTGCCGTGAGCGGCAATATACCTGTCGTGAGGTGTTTGTTCCTCTCTGCAAACGGTTAGCGAGTGACAAGAATCAATGCTTCTATGATTAATTCCATTGCTACCGTCAAAGCCTATTTCTTTGTCATTAAAAAAGTTAGAGAAGTCACCACATTGACCAGTTTCTACCGCGTGGTGTCTAGACTACGCATTGCCGTGACTGGTCTTGAGATTGGTATTTCCTCTGTTGTGACTGGTCTTAAGAGGATCTCTGCTGCCGTGAGGAGATTCAAGACTACCTTCATTGTTACCGAGAGTGCCTTCAAGACTATTATGAATGCCTTCGTGAGTGTGCATTCCATTCTGGCTTGCGTGAATGCCAGGGTCCTCAAACCTGTCGAAGGGATTCTCTTTGCCGAGAACATTAGGTGTGTCAAAATAATCTTCTCTGTTGTTTGGAACTCCATGGCTGCTGAGAGGATTATGGTAGGAACTGTTATGAGGAGGGGAGGGGAAGAGCGTGGGCTCACCCCTATTTTCAAAAAAACTTTGACTATTATCAGTCAAATTTCTCTGATCTTCATTGAATAGATCATCCTCGCTTGATGAGGATTAAAAAGGAGGATTTAGAACAGAGGTCAGAGTCGCCTGAAGGGAACTTCTTCCCTGTTGAGTAGAAGCAATACCATTTGAAGGTATTCTGAAGAAAATGTAATCATTTCCAGACGTATCAATGTCTGCAGGAGCTGGGAATTTTTGCTCATTAAAAATGACATCACGGCTACGAATGATTCGATCTTCAACCGGATCCCAAACTCTGAAACCAAACTGATCTTCGCCATAGCCAACGAAAATGCCCTTTTGTGATTTGAAATCCAGCTTTGTCCTCTTTTCTTTTGGGACATGAACATGAGCTTCACAACCAAAAACTTTGATGTGCGAGTACGAAATCCTCTTTCCCAGCCATTCCTCTTCCGGAATGCCAAACTCTAGATGAGATGAAGGAGTCCTATTGATCAAATAGACTGTTGTATTATAGGCTTCTGCCCAAAATTCTTTGCCCAAACCGGCATTGGAAAGCATACACCGTGCTTTCTCAAGAATGGTTCTATTTAACCGTTCTGCTGCCCCATTTTCTTGAGGCGAATAAGGAACAACCTTAATTCGTCTTATACCATGATCTGCACAAAAGTTATCAAACTCCAACGAACAGAATTCACCTCCATTATCCATTTTTAAACACTTAATTTTATGACCACTCTGATTTTCCACAAGAGCTTTAAAAATTTTGAATTTAGAGAATACTTCTGACTTTCTAGAAAGCATATAAACCCATACCTTTCGGGTGCTATCATCAAGAAAGGTGACAAAATATTGTACGCCTCCATAAGAGGTTACCTCCGTAGGCCCGAAGACATCCGAATGCACTAACTCCAAAGGTGTAGTCCTTTTATCATGTCCATCCTTCAAGAAACTGACTCGCTTTTGTTTCCCATGAAGACAATGCTCACAAAATTCTAAATTTGCAGATTTGAGACCCGGTAGTTGATCACGATTCAGCATTACCTCAAGGCCTTTCTTGCTCATATGGCCTAGCCTTTGATGCCAAAGTGCAACATCGTTGTCCACAAGTGTTAAAGCAGCTCCCACCTTATCAATGGGTTTCAAAATATAGAGACTACCGGTTTTGTCTCCTTTAGCAATAGTAAATGAGCCTTTGACTATTTTCCATGAATCCGTAAGTTCAGTTTTGATTCCTTGGGTGTATAATTGACTGACAGAAATCAGATTCCTCTTTAATTGAGAAACATGTCTAACATCTTGGAGAAGTAATTTTGCTCCTCCTTCAAGATGCAAGACAACATCTCCTTTCCCAACAATTTTACAAGCTTTGTTATCACCCAAAAATACCTCTCCGAATTCACCATCTTGATAATTTGTAAATGCATCCGTGAGAGAGGAAGCATAAAAGGAAGCTCCCGAATCAATTACCCACGAATCAGCTTTTGTATCACTTGTTGACAAAATTAGGATGCCCAGATCCTTTTCACAAACTGTGTTTGCTTGGCTGTCCAATACTTATTCTTGTGCCTTCTTATATTTTTTGCAATCCTTTTTAACATGCCCAGCCTTCCCACAAAACCAACAACCGTTTTGTCTCCCTCTTGACTGCGATCTTCTTGCAGATTGGGACCTCTGATTGTTGTTAGATCTGCCTCTATATTGGCTTCTTCTTCTATTTTCGGTGCTCACCATTGTGAGAGCATTACCGGAAGAGGATTCATCATTATTTCTCCTCAAATCTTCGGAGAGCAGGGTGGCTAAAACTTCATCAAAAACCAGCTTCTTGGTAGCTGATGTTGAAGTGCTTATGGCTATCACAAGTCCATCCCAGCTATTAGGAAGAGAACATAGTAATAGAACAACCTTATTCTCATCATCTTGTGTCATGCCAATTGAATTTGCTTGGCTGATCAAGGTGTTGAATTCGTTGAGATGATTTGTCATGGCTTCACCTTCCCTCATCTTAAGTTTATACAACTTCTTCATGATGAAGACTTTGTTCATAGCGGATGTTTGTGCGTATGTTGAAGCCAATTTATCCCATACGTCTTTGGCTATAATTTTGTCTAAAACATTATACAGCACATTATCACCTAATGCGAGAAAGATTGTCGCCATGGCTTTCTCATCAAGCTTTTCCCAATCTTCATCCGACATGGCTATGGGTTTCTTCGCTTTTCCTTCAAGTGCCAGGGAAAGCTCTTTGTTCACTAACAAAGATTTCATTTGAATCTTCCATATTCCATAATTCTTCCCAGAGAATTTATGAACTCTTACTTCTTCCATAATTCTGAAACTGAATTCTTCAACCAGCGATTAACCTTGCTCTGATACCAATTGTTGATTTAAGAATTTGAAATTAAAACCAGAAAATAGAATTAAAGAGCAGAATACACAGGACACAAAGTTTATCGTGGTTCACCACAATAGTGGCTATGTCCACACTGAGAGCAGAGAAATTATATTAACCTCATAAAAGAATGTTTACAAATGACTACAAGAGTCTTATTTATAAGCTCAATCTGAGCAGCTGAAAAGACAAGGCACAAACAAACAAATGTCCATTGGCCTTCCAATCCCAACAAAAACCTAGGTTTCACGAGAGAAAGTACCCATACAGACCTCAACCTCAATATGAGGAACATGAGTAACAATCGAAACAAAAACCATCAACAAAAAAGGCCCAGAAGAGGCAAGGTCCATCAAAGCAGTCACTGGCATAAAGGGCACCACAAGATCCCTTTTGAAAACATAAATGCAGATCCGAGAAGGTATCATAAAGAGAAAACATATCATACCCATCACGACCCACCTCTTAAAATGGATAGATCTATAGTACATCGACAAAGAGAACCAACTGAGTAACTTTAATTTTTTTTTTGTAAAAACTCCATACCCATCATAGGAAAACCCTTAATCTAGGGACCACTGCACAAACAACCAAATGGAGTGGCAAGACCAGAGAAAGGCTCCTCCCACCCAAAAACCACAAATATCTCTGCTCACAAAAAAAGACTTCCAACAAATCCAGCAACAACACCCACCTCTATAGGATCATTAGCAAAGTTGCTATTGGTACAAAGACCAATGAGGAAGAGAAAGAACACAAACTCCACCAACAGGAAGCCCCTCAAGAGAACCACAAAAAAGAAAAAAATGACGCTCCACCACTTCAAACACAGGGTAAAAGGTAGAAGAAGTTTTTGACAACAAAATGGCATAAGAAGCCTCGCCTCCAACAAGAACAAGAACATTGTTGTCCCCACAATCCTTAGTATCCACTTCACAAATACACCTATAGTTATCCAAGCAAAGAACTCCAAGCAGGAAAAAGACCACAAATAGGGGAGCCGATGCTAGACAGAGAACCTCCACTGAGAGCATGTAGTCTATAGAAACAAAGAACTGGACACATGCCAAACATCTAGACATTGTCGTGTCTCTCATGTCTGCTTCACCACCCTCGCCAACTGCTTCTTCAGCCTCCTCCAAATTCGAAAACCTATCACCTCCTCACATGTTCTTCTCGCCTCCTCTACTCCTCATCGCTTAACCCTAACACCCCCTCCCATGTTCTTCTCGTCTCCTCCTCCGCTCCACATCGATTAACACTAACACCCTCTCCCCTATCCTTCCCATATAGAGCAAGTCATACTATATCATTATGTTTGTTAAATTGAATGGCACTCGACTAATTTTTCCAATAAGTTAAATTGAATGGTACCAACCAATTTCATATCTATCTAACATATGGAGAGAGAGTATTTTTTCATACGTTGCATAGAGAAGGAAGTGGTGGGATTGTTATTGGTTTAGCTCCTTGGGAAAGTAAATTTGTCATTGATAAAGGAGAGGACCTGTCACATAGTTGTGTTTGGGTCCTCTCTTTTATCAATGGACAAGCCACTAGCTTGTGTTCAATTTATACTCTAAACATTGCTAAAGGAAGATGTGAACTTTGGGAACGAATGTCCTCAAATCTGCCTCAAGCTAATTGGGTTATTGGAGGGATTTCATTATGGTGGAAAATCATGTTGATCGTAGCTGGCATGATGGTGTCAGATCGAGCAATTATGAATTTTACAAATGGCTCTTTTGTCAAAACACTTTGGGGGTGGTAAATGTTATGTATAAAAGTTTTTTCTAGCCGAAATAATAACTGGTTTACTTGAACTAATTGCAGATTGGGAGCGGATAGGAAAGTTAGTAGACTTGATAGGTTTTATATATCTCCCAATCAATAATTATCTCAAGCTTCCAATGGTTGTTGGATCAATGTAGATTACTCTACCCTATTGCTTGACCATTTTGCAATCATGTGTACTGTAGTTGAGGAAAGGAAAGAAGAGATTTACAGGTTGCCCTTCATAATTAACAATTCACATAGAAAATTCTTTCTTGTGTCACTGCATTGGTTCGTCTATGGAATTCCATTACCAAACCTAAAGAGTGAGATTCTTATTGGCTTCGGTGGCAAGAATCTATTACATAATGTGCCACATTTTTATGTTCCTTTAGTAAAAGAACTGTATGGTAGCGAAGGCATAAAATAAATCTCTTAAAGGGAAGTTGAAAGTGAACAGAAAATTGCTCATTTCAAATTCAAGCAATCTTACTATCCAAACCTCAAACTCAAGGCTCATTTTTAACAGAAAAATGTATCATAAGAGTGGTTATTGGTGATAAGCCTTGGAAGATCTTGGTTTGCCACCGCATTTCTCTTGATATTGAAAAAAATAAATGACATGGTGTGTGTTGGGCTAATAAGGTATTAATGACTCCTTTCTTTCGATTAAAGGCCTCATTTCCTTTACAATCAATATGGAAAGTCTAGTAGTTGGTTTGATTTTTTCTCAAATGGAAGAATTCTCTTCAACGTGGGTTTAGCTTCACTACTTCCTCTATTTGGTGGAAAAAATTATTACTTTATCATGGGCAACCCCTTGTTGTTATCTTTCCCAAACAAGCCGCATATTTTTTCAAGAAAAGTGTGTAACAATTTAGTGATATCTGGAATTTCACTTCTCTTGATAGGAATGAGTGACAAATCAACAAAAGGTCCTTCAAATTAAGATGATAGGTGTAGAGGATTTCTTACATTTCTCAAATCATTAATGCCTGCAAATTTTCTCATGAAACTATGCACCTCTCTCCAATGCAATGTCTTCAAGGATTGGCTTTCACTTGATGAAACTTATTTTTTCTGTTTCCCCTTAAATGAGATTTATTTGTCACTTCCAAATATGAAGGTGAATCCAAGGTGGAATTATAAACAAGCCTGCAAATTCAAAGAAAAGAAATGGAGAAACCTTGGCGACCAACTCTGGAAGACTAAAGTTGAAACTAATGCTCAAATTCTAACTTAAAATTTTTTACATCATCAATTGAAAGGGATAGACTAAGATATTTAAAGATTGTTAGAGTTAATTGCCCTTTTTTCCACAGTGTTGAAAGTATGAAGCATGCTTTTTGGGACTATTATAGGACTGAGAAGAAAAGGATTACTAATTTTTAATCATTTCCCTACTATATTTGGTTATGCATTGAAATGGAAAGAAGCAATTTTGGGTTTGAGGCTCAACAAAAATATTATTGTTGACTCAATAAGACAAACCATCTTGCTACATATTTGAAAAAATAGACCTTCAGCTATTTTTTCTAATCATATTACTTGTATGTAAGTAGAAATGCTACAATTTTATTGTAATGTTATGCTACAATTTGTTTTCTTATGTTCTCATCTGAAAAAGAAGACCACCTACAACAACCTTTTGGAAGAGATTAAATATCAATTTGTTCAAATGTGTGCTAAAGATGTCCAATGTTCCATAGAGCTCCAGGAACTCTTCAAATTTGAAATGTACTTCATGTTCAGCTGATGTATCTTACCTTACTTATGGTATCTGCAAGGTGGAGACTTTTGTTTAGTGTTTATGTTGTTCAACACTGGATAGTTGTTTATTCTTTCTCTTGCAACTCCTTTTAAGTTATTTTCTTTCTCTATTATTGTAATATTTGCTTTGTTGTGATGAACCATGTTGGCTCAACCACTAACCAATCCTATAAATGTATGAGTTTTGATTATTTTTGCAGAATTTGTACTTTGTCTTTTTGAGAATATGTAAATTGGAATTTGCATATAATAAACAACAAATGAAATGAAATTAAAAATGCTTGAAATTTCAATGCTATTTTATTTGCTGAAAGATTGATACAAACATGAGCAATTTATTCAATAAATTTTGGAAATGTAATTTGTAGCTGAAAGGAAACCTGGAGTCCAAACACAACACTTGGAATGTTGCCAGAAACCCCTCAACTCCATAATGCAATACACATTAAATGCAAGATGCCCAAAAATGAAGAAACGTGAGGCACAAATTGTAGATGATTTTTTTCTAGAAGCCAGACACCTAGGCTTGGGTCTCACATGGAACAAGAAAGTTGTACAGATACCCTGAATATTCAACAAATCCAGTCACAAAATTCTATAAACAATAGTAATAAGTCTATTGTAGATTTATCTTTGATTTGGCCTTCAATTTCCCAGAAAACTTCAACCAATTTGCACAATCTAGATCTTGGAATGAAGGTCACAGATAAACAATAATTCAACTGGTCTTTCACAATTTCAGAATTGAACATGCACTAAAGAATTAATGGCCTTCAATGCTAGAAATATTAGAAACCCAAGGTTTCATGCACACAACTCCCAAGAACTTTCAATAACAAGAGCAAGTAGTTGAGCATAATGAAATCAATTTTCTCTTTGGCTTTTTATAATAATCCTCAATAAGTTTGATCCAAGTAGCTTTTTCAATAAGTCCCTTTTAATGACTTTTCATATTTGCTTTTGTAGTTGACTTTAGATTATATCATAAATTAAAGTGTACTTTTCCATTAAATATAATGGCCCCTCACATAATAATATTTTATAAAATTAACTAATAACTTGATAATATAACCATTATTAATAACTTCATTAATGCCATTATAATTTTAATATCTTGTTGATGACTCATTATCTATTTATCTCATCTGAACTTGTATGGCAAACACTGCTTCCAGTGCGCAAGCAACTACCTTACTAAAAAGAGTAAGGGTTTGTCTCTATCAACCCTTGACTTACTATAATTAGTATATCCCTAAAAAACCTAACCAACAAAGATGTCAAGGATCAACACTTCAATTGAGGTTGGTCCAGGTGCCCTACCAAATATAGAAATGTTGGATAAATGACTTACTATAAATAGTAAGTGTACCAAACTGACCCAAACAAAGAGCAATCCTAAACACATCTAACCTCTGAAAGGGAAAGAACCTCCTAGTTCTGCCAACTAGGACCTTCTAACGAACTGACTTAGCCTACAAGGGCTAATAATAGGCTAATCCAATAATAAATCATATCATCTAAAAAAGGGGACATTACAATCTGCCCTCCATGAAATTGCTTGTCCCCAAGAAATCTCTGAAACAAAATAACACACTAGTCCACCTGGATCCCAAGGGCAGAACTATGCAATGTCTCTGTTGATACCAGCTAGCTCCTATAAACCAACACCAAAATAATTGACAATACCTTCTGAACCCAATCAATACCAACAACGGGTGTCGCAAGAGGAAACAACTCAAAAGGAATAAACTTGGAAAGCTAACAACGTTTACTTCCCAAAACCACGCAAGGTGAACTATCATACACGCTATCTAACACATGCACCACTGAACTATGCATATAAAAGGGATCATGCACATGAGGATCAAAAGGAAAACTATGGACACTCCTCACTATATAAACACCTGAAAACCCATCAATGAGCTTTGTCTGAAATCCTGATGCACCAGTAGGATCCCAATCATCACGAACACTCATCTCAAGAGAGTGATTAGCATCAACCACAAAAAGCAGATTATCATATGACCATGCAGCATCCGCCTCAAACAAAGGATTGTTCACAAAGTGATCCTCACCACTGTGTTGATCTGAGTTGTACACCTCTAAATTGTACACCTCTGAATTGTTGGAGTCATAAAATGTGTCACACTCCTAAATCATATCATGCTCCTCCTCTAACACCCTTCCCTTCTCTCTAAAAAAGGAAATAGAGCACAATCTCCCCCCATAAGCATCATTATGTGTGTGATTATCAGTGCACACATCAACGAAGGCACTACTGCTATGTACCTCATAGGATGGCTCAGAAGACACTGTAGAAATGGTTGATTTGACAATGTCTAATTTATTTTCCAAGGTTTGATTTTTTCTCTCCATAGGATCAGGGGTATGTTGGTGACTAGTTGAAAATTCATTGTAAATATTTTTGGATACTTCACCTGTACAGACCTCTTGTTTCTCCGTTTTGTTTTGTGACCTAGACCCCTTAAAAATAGATGTCATATACCATGCTAATTTGTCTATGGTTGTCGAGTGTGAAAGCAATACTGTTAGAAATTGGATCTTTAATAGAGAGAATTCAATATAGTTATTTATGTTATTCACAATTATATTCTTGTATGTATTTCCACACACACACACACACACACACACATATATATATATATATATATATGTTGTACTAGGAATATTCACATTGTTATTGATATGTTTCCACAGCATATACGAATACATACAATATATGTATTTGTGTGTGTGTGTGTGATACAATGGTCATGTCTATGTAGAGACATGATCGTACATGGCTTAAGTCACGCACAGTCATGTCTTTACATAGACATGTTTCATGGCGTTGTTTCACATATTGTTTTTCATAGTTTAATATACTTATTAGCATTGTTAGTATAACACATTAGTTGGTGTTACGTATAACTATGGTGTGATAGTTATCGTAACACATTAATATGTGTTACGATAACTATCACACGATAGTTATCGTAACCCCAATATATTCATAGCAATGTATATCGACAACAGTCGATCAACAATAGACTACAGTAAGTATTGAATACAATCCATAGCATATACACAATATGCAATCAACAACATATTGAATCCGATCATTATATAATATGCATTCAACAACATATTGAATCCGATCATTATATAATATGTAGTCAACAATATACCGAATCTATTCAATATTATAATGATATATGTGTGTGTGTCAATCATATCGAAGCTATATTTTAACAAATTCACCCATCCTTTCCTGATTTTGTCTAAGCTTCTCTAATTCTTTCATCATGCCATTTGACTGCTACTTGGAAATAGCAACATGAAGCCTCTAACATGCAACTGAATATTTCTGATTAACCCAACAAGATGGCAAGAAACCGCTCTGATACCACCGTGATGAGCCCTTTTGGCTCAACCTCTAACCAATCTTGTAAATGTATGAGTTTTGATTATTTTTGCAAAGTTTGTACTTTTTGTCTTTTTTAGAATATATAAATTGGAATTTGCAAATAAGGAACACATGAAATGAAATTGAAAATCCTTGAAATTCCAATGCTATTTTATTTGTTGAAAGATTGATACAAACATGAGGGATTTATTTATTAAATTATGGAAATGTAATTTGCAGCTGAAAGGAAACTTGGAGTCCAAATGCAGCACTTAGAATGTTGCTAGAAACCCCTCAACTCTAGAATGCAATGCACATTAAATGATAGACACCCAATAATGAAGAAATGGGAGGTACAAATTGTAGACGATTTTTTCTAGAAGTCACACACCTAGGCTGTGGGTCTCACGTGGACCAAGAATGTTTACGACTGCCCTGAATATTCAATAAATTCAGTCACAAAATACTGCAAACAACATTAATAAGTCTATTGTAAATTTATCTTTGATTTGGCCTTAAATTCCCAAAAAACTTCAACCAATCTGCACGATCTAGACCTTGGAATGAAGCCCATAGATAAGCAATAATTCAACTATTCTTTCACAATTTTAGAATTGCACATACACAAAAGAATTAGCACCCTTCAATGCTGGAAATATTAGAAACCCTAGGTTTCATGCACACAATTCCAAGGAACTTTCAATAACAAAAGCAAATAGTCAAGAGCATAATGAAATCAATTTTCTCTTTGGTTTTTTATAATAATCCTCAATAAGTTCGATCCAAGTAGCTTTTTCAATAAGTCCCTTTTAATGACTTTTCATATTTGCTTTTGTGGTTGACTTTAGATTATAACGTTAATTAAAATGTACTTTTCTATTAAATATAATGGCCCCTACATAATAACATTTTATAAAGTTAAATAATAACTTTATAATGTAACCATTATAAACAACTTCATTAATGCCATTATAATTTTAATATCTCATTGATTACTAATCATCTCTTTGTCCAGTCTAAACTTGTAAGTCAACCACTACTTCCATTGCACTACCGTCTTATTAAAAATATAAGGGTATGTCTCTATCAATCCTTCACTTACTATAATTAGTAAATCCTTGAATACCTAATCAACAAAGATGCCAGGGGTCAACACTGCAACTAAGGCCAGTCCAGGTGCCTTGCCAAATATAGAAATGTTGGATAAATGACTTACTATAAATAGTAAGTGTATCAAACTGACCCAAACGAAGAGCAATCTTTAACACATCTTCTGGAAGGGAAAGAGTCTCTTGGTTCTACCAACTGGGACCCTCTAACCTGACTTAGCCTACGAGGGCCAATAATAGGCTAATCCAATCATAAACCATATCATCTCAAAAAGGGAACATTACATTTGTTCAATGAAAAAAAAGATTAATATTATTTGCAATCCCCCATCCATATCCTGAATCTTGCCAGCATTTCAAGACCTTGGTTTTTCATCTATGAAGTAATTTCTTGCTTGTAATAATCATCATGTAATAAAACTTAATCTGAACCTCATGGACAATATGCAACATCTGAAATAGGTTTTGAGGTGAAACTAGCTTTAAAATGTAAGAGCTATTCTAAATATTCTTTCAATAAATGTTATAAATTTACATTACTGAATGAAATCCTACAAACATATCTATGATGTCTTCAATGCGCTTATAGGCTGATGCTGAAAAACAAAAATGGAAGATGCATAAATCAGCTGAACCCGGGTTTTTTGCCAGACAAATAAGCCGCTCTCCAAATTACAGCCTCCTATATGGAAATATCACTTGCAAACCAATGGGACAGATCCCCCTCTTCATCTGTAGTCTTTCTATAGTTTGCTCAAGCTTTTCTGGCCTCAGAATGTATAACTTGCATCAAGGTTCAGTTCTGTTTTCCAAATTTCCACAGGACAAATTTCAACATTTAAATGCATTGATATTTAAGTGTAAGCCCACTTCACCACATAAAAGCATATCCCTCTACAAGTAAAGCTTAATTAATTCTAAAATGAAAGTTATCAATACTGAGCTCTCCTATAGTAAAAATACTAGGAAATTGAACCTGGAATCTGTAAAATTTCTCTGTTGCGAACAACTTCACATAATGAGCGAAATACCACCCTGGTGATTCCAAAATTTATCCTTAGAAATGTTTCTCCAAAGGTGCCCAAGCAGACAAGCATACCACAACAAAAAGAACAGGGAATTGAGATGAGTTGAAAAGTAACTGGGTCCTTACATCTTGCACAATGAATCTGTCCATATGTTGCAGAGATGGCATTTCCCATTCTGATGTGTAAACAGGGATCTTTATGCTTTCATTGTCACTTGTATCATCTGGAGAAAAATCATTCCAAGACGCGTCATTTCATTGCACTATTTGAAAATAAAGAATACGATATCCATGGCATGCAAGATATATGAATGAATAATTGTATTTCACCAATATACACATACCTGACCTTCCAAGCAGTAGCCTGTGGGTCACAAATGCCTGTAAGTATGATAAATATATAAAAGACATTTAGTTTCATTTCCTTGAAGATCTATCAAAGACAAGGACATAACAGCCAAGAGTATAAACCAAACTTGAAAATTTGTTTATTTCTAACCTCAAAAATACTATGTACAATAACAGAGACAATATATAGTAATGCTGAAAACTGCCATGTAGTCATCATTACAAGTTGGGAAGCCAACACTTTGTTGCAGATCTTCACTTGCACGTTTTGAGTTTCAATGACAATTTATCAATTATCATTCAAAGGATTATCAGTGCCTTGAATCTATCAACTTGTGTATCATGATGATTATAAGCTGAGTGTAGGGCTTGGCTTTATCACGAGAGATGCCTAGGGTATTAGGAAACGTCCTCGGAATTGGGTTTGGCGGTTCAGTCTATACCCACCCAACCACCCTAGTGAGAATTATCACCTTGGTGGCAATATGGTTCCCTAGACTAGTGGTGGTTCAACTACTTCCACTCAATCAAATGTAATTGTCTCTATCACGACCCCTACCTCATAGCCTATGTTGTGGAGTTTATATCATCCTATGCCTATGCTATCCATCAAATGCCAAAAAGGCCATGAGGCATTTGTGTGACTAAACTGAGATGTTGTGTCCATCCACTAGTTCTACAAATGACTTCGCTTCTCGCTTGGGATCAGATAACATCATTTGTTGGACTTGATATCAAGGTCACATGGAACTGGAAGGGGAGATCTGAACCCATCAGAGAGAGGATAAGGGAATTTTAGAACTATAATTTCCACCCACCAAGGAGAAGTTGTTGCCCCACAAATGAAATAATAGGCTGCTGAAACCGTTGATTTTTGCCCAAATGTTGTTGTTGACTTGGATGCTTCCTTTTCCTAGAAGCCGAAACAATGTAATTTGCCTACTGCCCTTGCTACTGCAAACACACGGGTGTTAACAATGATAGCCCTTCTCCAGCCCCCAGGGCCCCACTGTAGGGTCCCCTTTAGCATAGTTGCTCCTCGTGGAAATTTATAAAGTGACGTTAATGGTTAATTAAGTGAGATTTTAATAAGGTCACTTTAGTATTGTTATTTCTCTCAAGTTAAAATTTAAATTAAAAAGAGAGGGAAAATTAAAAGGTAAAGAAGAGGGAAAACCAAAAGTCATCTCCAATGGTTCTAAATGAGCCACTTGGGCTTCATTTGAGATATGCTTGATTATTTTCTTATATTGTTTTGGAGAGCTTCTTGAAGCTTGAGCTCTATGATGAAAACCCTAAGGGTTTGTTGGTTTCGTTAGTGAGACTATCTACCCTTATCAGTTGCAAGAAATATCACTCATGTATTTCGCAGTGCTACACAATGTTCTAGAGTTGGTTTCTATAGATTTGTGAAGTTTCTATAGAGAATTTTTCCATTGGTTCCAATTATATTGAAGGTTATTTATCATGGTTTCCCTACCTAGAGGATTCTAGAAACTAGTAGATTATATTTATGAATATTTTGACTTCATTTTATTGAGATAATATTTGGGTGTGAGGACAAAACAAAGTGGGACAACTTCATATTTTTTTATTTCAGGTGACTATTTCACTCAATGTGGCCTTATACACACATGGATATTACTATTGGCACAAGACACCTCCATATGGCATATTCATTTTAAATAATACCGAGGTCTGGCATGATTTCAATAGGCAAATGCCTATTTAACAAGGACATGAGTGTGGAATCCAGCACTTGATGATTAGTGGCAACTTCTATGTTCATTATATTCTTTGCGTGTGTGCTTTCATTTCCTCACAGACGTCTTTCACATGATCTCGTGTTCTTTCTGTGACAGGAGGTTTCTTTGACACGAGTCCCTTCAATGATGGCGTGAACCTTATCAAGGTTGGTTCTTATTCATTAGGTGTGGGTCTTCTGTTGTAGCAAACCAATCCTTTTGGCATGAGCATGTGTTTATTCTATTGGAGATGTGAAGTCAAGTTGATTACCAACACATCCTATGTGTGCGCTATTAAATGCCATGCACCTCTAAATGCGCAAATCTTATCATTTTATCGACCTCTCTTTGCTGTTGGTCAGTAATTTTGTTTGGGAGAAATAAAAGGTGCAAAAATTGTTTTATCTCCGCTCTCCATAAACTCTGTTGTAATTCATTTTCCAAGATATTGTTAATTGTTTCAGAACTGAGTGTTTCAGGAACAAAGTGCAACACATTCCCAGCATATGTTGCTATCGAGTTCAAACTGGTATTCTATCTCTAATGTTATTCATGATTATCAATGCAATCTATGAAAGAAAATACACAAACAATAAATCAATCAAACTTTCAATTCTGAAACTATCAATTCAGCAATACAGAATTCATACACAACAGAAAAATATAATTTGGGAGTAAAAATTCAAGAACATTTTGAGCAGGGTCATTATAGTGGTAGCAGAACTGGTTTTCCTGCTAGCATGTGTCTACGAGTTATAGGGAAAGGATTTATTATAACAAATAACAAAGGAGACCATAGTGGCAGCCCACTCAAGTACCGGAAGCTGAAACTGCTTTTGGTATATTGGGTGTTCGTCAAGGCCCTTCTAGCAGTGATACAAATAGTCCAAACTCTTCTACAAGTGGTTTTAATTAAATAGAAGAAAATATGGGAGAAAGAGAAGGCCCTATAGCCGACCTTCTAAAAAAATTTATTGCAGAACAACAAACAACAAATCAGCATATGGCTCAGTTGTTGGATATGATACCCCAGACTAAAATCAACAACAAACACAATAATAATAGCCATCGTGGAAAGAATGGCCAAAGTAACAATTCGGTGAATAATAGAACAAATCAGCGTATGGTAGTAGCTAATTTGTCATGTCCCCACTTCCAAAGCGGGACCTAACTGAGATTAAGTCCTATAGCTCATACAGTCTCCCATGAGCTATTAAGTATGTGAGGGGCCCCAATTTGTGGCATACTTGTGGAACCACTTCCGTGGCGCAGACCTGATTGCATAGTTCATATTTGGGAACCATTCTTTATGGGCCAACTTGGTGAAGCACACTATGGAACGAAAGATGGTAGCTGATCGAGACTTGCAGCTGGGGACGCAGCAGGTGTACAAGTTGAGGGCTTGCTTGGCAATAGTCACACCACCACACAAGCCTACATCCTCAGGGACGCATTCTCAGCCTCCTCGATCTTCTTCACCTTCATATCAATCTTTTTGCCATTTCTGCCAGGTATGCCAAATATTCTCGTGAACTCTATGGCCATGAAGAAAACCTTTACATCACGTCCCAAATATTCAAACGTGCTCAATCATGAGAACCTATCAAAAGTCTCTATCATCACTCACAGGGGACCCTTGTAATCACGGATGTAGAAAATAGGCATTTGAATGGCCCACTGAAATTCTGCTTTCTTCAAACTCTGCTTAATCAAATCTGTGTCCAGATTATCCTGCCACCATTTTCGACACTCTAATCTGTTCAGCCCTTCGAACACAACTGTCTGGGGTGTCACGACATCTCTTTGGGCAGCCATTTGCACCTTCGGTCTCAGCTTCTTCTTGGTGTTTGTGCTTGCCTCTACTTTGCCTGCAATTTTTATGCCAGAGGGCAAAACCCTTGCATTTTTATCCATGCTCCAACTACTTGATTGGGATTGCAACTGCACCCTCCAATTTCTTTTCCTTGCTGAATCCATCAATAGCTGTCTTGTTTTTATCATTTTGTGCACGATGAGTGAAGAAACGGTTAGGGCTATTTGTCTCTATGCTCCACAAAGCTGTGTATGGCTGTGTTATTTCCGTCCCTGTAGGCATTCCTTGTTCCTTCGTCGCTATCGTCGAAGGGATGCTGGTACCTGTCATGTCCCCATTTTGGCTGACATCGTTTTGCGTGCCGGATTTGCCTATTATCGACTCTCGTAGGCAAATGATTTGGAGAGAGAGTCATTGTGCTGATCATTTGATTGCATATTGCTGACAGAGCCTACATCCAATTTGAGGCCTACATGCAGTTGTAGTGGAGCCTACGTTCAGTTATGAGACTTTTGGGGCCTACATTGTTATAATTTTAAGTTGAGATTGCACTTTTTTATATTATAAAGTTACTTTATTATAAAGTGCATTATAATATGATTTTATAAAGGATGTTTCTAGAAGTTCTTAGCAACTTCTCCAAAAAGTGAATAAATAGAGGGTTGGGCCTCTCATTTGAACATGCTTGGATTTGGATTTTCTTCTACTTCTTCATTGTGAAGCAATTTGTAGCCTTTGGTTTGCAAATTCTATTCGATCTTTGGGAACGAATCACTCCCTTGGATTGGAATAACTGAGGTAGTGAAATATCTACTGAAGGGTTGCAAATTTGGAGTTGGTACTCAGCCATCTCATTGGTACTTCATTGAGAATTTGATGTAAAGGTTTGTTTGTGATTGAAACAGCATTTCAGGAGGCATTTTTAGTAGGGCCGAAATTATAGGAGGCAATTTTTAGCAGGTCCGAAATTATAGGCGGCCGTTTTTAGCAAGTCCGAAAAAGCAGACCTGAAAAAGCAGTCCGAAAAAAGCAGACCTGAAAAATTGATATTGAGGGTTTGTAACTGGTTGAATAAGGGTTTGAATTCACCTCTTGCATTGGTGAATCATTTTGGTGATGGTTGAAGATCATTTCGGCACATTTTCAGACTTTCCATATCAAGGCCTGGAATCAGCTTTTTGTTCATATCTCCTAAACTACCTGGAGATTAATTCTATGCTTTTGGGGGAATCATAATACATCATTGGCGATTCAGAACATATATTTTTGAGGGCACAAAACCCTGCCCATTATTTTATAACAGTGCCATACTGTACAGCCCTGGTACGGCAGGTACAGGAGGACAATTTGACAGAGTTTGGAAGGGCAGTTTGGATTGGTTTCGGTCTTCAATGCATTAGCATTCATCAACACACCAGGCAGCATTTTAACCAGGTTCCATTATATCATTTTGTTGTCAATTTATGTGATAGAGTGCTCTGCTGTAACAGTCATAATTGTATTCAGAGAATAGTCTCTGTTACCATTGCTATTGTAATCTGATATTGCTATATTGTAGTCGGATTGTTATAGTTGAGAGGGTGCATTGTAAGGTCACTGTTTATGTGTGACTGTTCATACATTCCATGCCATACTTCAGTAGTTTTAACAGTCTATACAATCTGTCATTGAAATCAAACTTGTTAACATCTTTGACATAGCAAGAAAAGGAGCATTGACGGTCATAGTATGATAGTTCATTGTATGGAGTAAGAAGTGTTTTGTATGTCCAATATAACAGTCTATATGTGCCTAGAAAATCAGTTACTGAACATTGCAGTCCAGAATTTGGTAGATATTATTCACTGTTCTTCTATCTTTGCAATTGAAAACAGTCATTATTATGGTCATGGAGTCATTGTACTGTTAATACATTATTAGGACTTGTCATTATTTCAAAGTTCCTTGTTAAGTAACAGTCCATACATGTATTCAGAGAACAGTCTATAGTATTCAGACATTGCTGTAATACAATCAGTTTTCAGTGGTCTCATAGTTCAGTGTTATTATGAGTCATTGCATTGTCATATGGGACAGTAGATTATGTACTGGAATCTGAATTACAAGTGGTAACAGTCCTTCATACATATCAGTAAATAGTAATCAAATTTGGCATTGAAGTTTGATGTTTAGTGTTCAACGCATTTTATTTATTGGTATTGTTATCTCAATTGTACTTGATGCTCGAAAACAACAAACACATTGAAAACACCTCATCTCAGACCAAAACAGATCAGTGCATGACAAGTGTTTGACAAATTGCCACAGTTCAGATTTGGGGGATTTAGTGGCCTTTATAGTAAGGGTCATTACAGTGGTATCAAAGCGGTTTCCTGCCAACCTAATTGGGTTATTTCAGATTGAATTCAACTTTCAGCATGGCTTTAACAGGAGACAAGGAATTGAAAGAGAGAATGCACACTGCATTGAAGAAACTAGATCGTCCATTTCAGCGAACAAAGGACCTCCTAAGAACTTTGGAGGAGTTGGAAACTTATTTAGGCAAGGTTGATCAGTCAGATTCCTATGCTATGCAAACAGCTTTATCTCCAGTATTTGGTTCTTTGGTGAAGCCCCGATTATTGAGACATCATGATGAGGTGGTAAGACTTGCAGCTCTCTCTTGCATTAGTGAAATCATGAGGATAATAGCTGGCTTTAATTCTTATGATGATCAGATTATGAGAGAGGTACTTCATGCCATGGTGAAAAGCTTCGAAAGGTTGGATGACATTAGGGACCCTCATTTCACAAAGAGGGCAAGATTACTTGAAGTATTTGCATGGTGTAGGTTTGAAAACATTATGTTGTCAATAGGTTGTATTGATGACATTCACAGAATGTTTAACACATTTTGGAATATTTTGGATGAGTTTCATTCCAGCGATGTATTAGCATCAATGCACTCCATCATGTTCACAATCTTGTTTGAGGAAAAGGATGAAATTTCTAAACTTTTGGCAGAAGATTTATGGCATGTTTGGACAAAAGAGAGGAATGTGTCACCTATGGCATGCACGTGGTTAAAGAGCCTGATTAATAGGCCTAAGGATCGAAGTACCTTCCCTATGATAGGCAGAAACTTGTATGATGAGTTTGACAGACATGTTGATCCGGTATTGGGAGATGTTAGCACATCTTCATGTAATGATTTATTTGCATCATCTTCACAGGCAGAAGTGGTTACAGATGTTGTACAGGTTGAGCCAGTTGCATCGGAAGGTGATATCACAGGCACACCGGATGGCATGAGTGACACTGACAGTGATTGTGGTACAGTTGGTCTTGATGATGTCACAGGTGATGTCACAGGTGCTCAAAATAGTAACTACAGCACAATGGATTCAGATGATGATTGTGAGGAGGTTGTTGTGCATGATGATGAGATACCTATCAGCGATGAGCAGACATTGAGTATTCAGGACTTTGCTGATAGAGAGTATCAGGCACAGTTAGATGCTACATCACACGAGGTTGAGGCACATAGTACTTCACATGTTTTGTCCAGTCAGCTTAGGGTAAGCGAGGATGGGATTGTGACTTCATTATCTCATCATGACAGGATGCGGGAGATGATAGAAGATCACATCCGGATGATTCAGTTACAGGACAGACATAAGGGAGTTCAGGCAGAGTCTTCTTGTGTTGACTTACAGGCGATCAGGGAAGGAATGGGAGCGATGAAGATGAGTTATTTACATCTTCTTTCAGATCGTGACCATCTTCTTAGCCTTGCTAGAGATCATTTAGATGCCTTGAGGAGGAAGGAGGAGGAAGTTGGCAGGCTTTCTCGAGAGTTCGAGGACACTCGAGCCTCTTTGTTGAGTACTCCATTGGCATTACAGGACTCAGAGAGACATGTGGATGGGTATGGTGTGGAGTTGAGTTCAACTTCATCTTACACACCTGATACTCAGCTTTCTGTGACATGCGGATCACATGTGGTTGTCGATAGTTGTGAGAGTTCACCTTGCATTCAGGATTCAGGGATAGTGTCAATTATGGCAGACATGGATGTGGGATCAGCTGATATTGGGATTGAGCAGGCTACTCAGGTACGGATTTTGCTTGAGGTGTCAGTCGGTTCCAGTTTACAGATGAGGGCTCAAGATTGTTACATTGGCATTTGGAATTCTGTTGACTGGAGATCTTTATCATCTATTGGTAGCAGTGATTGTTTGGATGTTATCATGGATTTGATTACCAGATTACACGGTGTTGTTCTCATTCATACCAGCAGCTTGTTAGATGTTGGTATTAGTCTTTATACACCGATGTTAGGAGTTGTGTGCATTTCCAGTCGACCACTCAGGGTGCAGTGGGTTTTTGATGATTCAGGCACATCTGAGGTGTTAGTATTTACAGATGAGTCCCAGGATCATATGGGTATTGATGACATCCAGGAGTATGCTATGGACAGTTTTGAGGACTTAGCTCCCTCGGCAGATTCATTTGTTACGACAGAGCTGGATAGCGATGCTACAGTTTTTGATACTCCATATGATGATGTGAGCTTTGGAGTTGACTTGCAAAGTATGGATGGTAGTACTCCAGAGATCAGTGATTTTGAGTCTACTCCTTTGGACAGTACATCAGAGGAGGATTGTAGGAGATGGTCTAGCCAGCGCCATCATGTGTCTAGTCAACTGAGAGTTAGTGAGCGAGACATTTCTACCGCTTGCGAGCATTTTGATGCTGCTCGTCAGTTGTTAGCAGTTTATGGATGGGGTTCTCCTACTAGCGATGAGCAGGGAGGCAGTTACCTTTCCTTGATAGAGATCCACTCTTTGTGGGAGGCCATGCGGGTTCTGAAGCAAAATTATATGCAGTTGGTAGCCGACAGAGAGCATCTTATAGAGTGGGGCAGTACAGCATATGATGCATTATTGGTCAAGGAAGATGAGGTGAGTGAGCTTACTCAGCAGCTCGAGGTGACTTCTGAGTTTCTTGAGAGTACATAGTTGGCTTTCGAGGAGTCACAGTTTCATTTGGCTGAGGTGACCAGGGAGTTAGAGGGACTGCAGTCTCTACCAGATTCTGTACAGTCACAGATTGTGGTGTCTGGTGATTCGAGGATGTCCATGGTTGAGATTGTCAGAGACAGTGGAGATGGGGAGGCATCCATCCTAGATACTAGCATTGGCACATCGAGTTCGTCTCCACTACAGTCAGGTTCAGTTGAGTTGGGCGCTGAGCATTGTGGTATGTTTGACTTGGTGGTGGTCTCTACTACTGATGGCACGGAGACTAGTGATGTTGTACCAGGGATCATGTTTGATGTTGGTGAGCCGGCAGTTGGCTTGGTTCCTGTTTGTGATACTACTCCTTTGGAGGTGTCTTCGGAGGTAGTAGTTGGTTCGGGCTTGGTTAGTGATCAGTTGCAGTTAGTTTCATCTGGATTGCAGTCTGAGCCACTGACTGAGATTGACACATTCTATCGGCCTTACACTGTGAGGTATGCTCATCAGTTTACTTTTGATCCATATATTGATGAGATGATGATACGGAGATGTACTTTGGGCTCTAGTGTTTGTCATCAATTATGGTATGGTTTGACTCCACGGGTAGAGAGTTGCGAGGCATATGACGTGGTGTTGGGTTCTGTGAGCAACAGCTGGATGATTCGTGACCAAGAGATTGGGGGTGATACTGATGTTGTTGATGATTCAGCCATTGTTCTTGATTTCACTCCCTTGGCTATGTCATCTCCTGACTTAGCTAATGATCAGTCACAGTTGGTTGCATCACGTTTGCAGGATGAGCTGGTTGGTTCTCTTTACTGGCACTATATTTCAAGGTATGTTCGTCGGCTTGCTTTTGATTCATGTATTGAGGAGTTGATGGCAGGCAGATTTGGTTTGATTTATTGCTATCTGTCGTGTGATGCCTATTCGCCATCAGCGGTGCATGGGAGTTATGGTTATGAGACAGTGGTCGGTGATCTGCAAAGTTGTGTTGACCGCAGGAGTTGTACAATGTGTGGATTTTCCATACTTGGTACAGTTTCATTCGGGAGTGTACACCATTGTTGCAGAGTTGGATTGAACATTCCGCATAAGCCAGTGGGATGCATTGATATTTACTGTGTTGGCAGTTTGAGTTGTTCTCTTGACTTGGGTTCTGATATTTTCAGAGTTGGTGTCTCGTGGGTTCCTGACTGTGGCAGTTATGGAGTTAGAGTTCGGTTGAGCAGTGGTTCACGATTCATTCGTGGATTCCTCTCGGTTATATTGCAGAGGATATTGCAGGAGCTTGCGTTGGTTGACAGCAGTTCAGTTCATGACTACATTTGGGATCCAGGTGGATTGATTGCTCTATTGCTCAATCATTGCCTGGGGACAAGCAATTTCAGGAAGGGTGGACTGTCATGTCCCCATTTTGGCTGACATCGTTTTGCGTGCCGGATTTGCCTATTATCGACTCTCGTAGGCAAATGATTTGGAGAGAGAGTCATTGTGCTGATCATTTGATTGCATATTGCTGACAGAGCCTACATCCAGTTGTAGGCCTACATGCAGTTGTAGTGGAGCCTACGTTCAGTTATGAGACTTTTGGGGCTTACATTGTTATAATTTTAAGTTGAGATTGCACTTTTTTATATTATAAAGTTACTTTATTATAAAGTGCATTATAATATGATTTTATAAAGGATGTTTCTAGAAGTTCTTAGCAACTTCTCCAAAAAGTGAATAAATAGAGGGCTGGGCCTCTCATTTGAACATGCTTGGATTTGGATTTTCTTCTACTTCTTCATTGTGAAGCAATTTGTAGTCTTTGGTCTGCAAATTCTATTCGATCTTTGGGAAAGAATCACTCCCTTGGATTGGCATAACTGAGGTAGTGAAATATCTACTGAAGAGTTGCAAATTTGGAGTTGGTACTCAGCCATCTCATTGGTACTTCATTGAGAATTTGATGTAAGGGTTTGTTTGTGATTGAAACAGCATTTCAGAAGGCATTTTTAGTAGGGCCGAAATTATAGGAGGCAATTTTTAGCAGGTCCGAAATTATAGGCGGCCGTTTTTACCAAGTTTGAAAAAGCAGTCCGAAAAAGCAAATCCGAAAAAGCAGTCCGAAAAAGCAAACCCGAAAAAGCAGTCCGAAAAAAGCAGACCTGAAAAATTGATATTGAGGGTTTGTAACTGGTTGAATAAGGGTTTGAATTCACCTCTTGCATTGGTGAATCATTTTGGTGATGGTTGAAGATCATTTCGGCACATTTTCAGACTTTCCATATCAGGGCCTGGAATCAGCTTTTTGTTCATATCTCCTAAACTACCTGGAGATTAATTCTATGCTTTTGGGGGAATCATAATACATCATTGGCAATTCAGAACATATATTTTTGAGGGCACAAAACCCTGCCCATTATTTTATAACAGTGCCATACTGTACAGCCCTGGTACGGCAGGTACAGGAGGACAATTTGACAGAGTTTGGAAGGGCAGTTTGGATTGGTTTCGGTCTTCAATGCATTAGCATTCATCAACACACCAGGCAGCATTTTAACCAGGTTCCATTATATCATTTTGTTGTCAATTTATGTGATAGAGTGCTCTGCTGTAACAGTCATAATTGTATTCAGAGAATAGTCTCTGTTACCATTGCTATTGTAATCTGATATTGCTATATTGTAGTCGGATTGTTATAGTTGAGAGGGTGCATTGTAAGGTCACTGTTTATGTGTGACTGTTCATACATTCCATGCCATACTTCAGTAGTTTTAACAGTCTATACAATCTGTCATTGAAATCAAACTTGTTAACATCTTTGACATAGCAAGAAAAGGAGCATTGACGGTCATAGTATGATAGTTCATTGTATGGAGTAAGAAGTGTTTTGTATGTCCAATATAACAGTCTATATGTGCCTAGAAAATCAGTTACTGAACATTGCAGTCCAGAATTTGGTAGATATTATTCACTGTTCTTCTATCTTTGCAATTGAAAACAGTCATTATTATGGTCATGGAGTCATTGTACTGTTAATACATTATTAGGACTTGTCATTATTTCAAAGTTCCTTGTTAAGTAACAGTCCATACATGTATTCAGAGAACAGTCTATAGTATTCAGACATTGCTGTAATACAATCAGTTTTCAGTGGTCTCATAGTTCAGTGTTATTATGAGTCATTGCATTGTCATATGGGACAGTAGATTATGTACTGGAATCTGAATTACAAGTGGTAACAGTCCTTCATACATATCAGTAAATAGTAATCAAATTTGGCATTGAAGTTTGATGTTTAGTGTTCAACGCATTTTATTTATTGGTATTGTTATCTCAATTGTACTTGATGCTCGAAAACAACAAACACATTGAAAACACCTCATCTCAGACCAAAACAGATCAGTGCATGACAAGTGTTTGACAAATTGCCACAGTTCAGATTTGGGGGTTTTAGTGGCCTTTATAGTAAGGGTCATTACAGTACCTGATGCTTTGTGCAGTGTTTGTCTTACCCATTCTCTCCCTGCAATCTGAATGAGTCCCTCTTGATACCAAGCAATCACCGTGCAGCTTCGTCTCCTTTATCTGTGTTTGCTGCTACTGTAGGCCCTATGGAAGCTCGCAGTATGCACTTTGAATGTTGTTGAATGGCCTCTTGTATCCTCATTGTTCTCCTTTCACCATAGGGAAGCACTTTATTTGTCCTTCCCTGTGCAGTTTCCTCACCCTGACGACATCATTCTGGTTCTAAAAACTCCTCTCCATGTGCATGTTGTCTCTGTACGTTGAGGAGGCCTTCGTGTTGATTAAAAAAACTTGAGGCCGCATTGCCTTTCTCGAAGCCTGTACGGTGGTGGACCTCCCGTGCGGCCACCACTGTCAATGGTGTTACCGTGCGGTGACACACCGCACGGTGGTCCCACCGTACGGTCTGTTCTCCAAATTTTTTTATTTTTTTTTGATATACAAGTTACCTCTAACAGGGCCTGCCCGGGTGAATTGGGTCGCCTCTCTACCATCGTTCATGATATAATTTTAGCTTTGACCCATTCACAGCATCCAGCATTTCCTACCCATCGAGAGTCCACAACTTTATTTCTGCATTCTTTGCCACCTCTCGGACCTTGTAGGGACCCAACCATTTTACCTTTAACTTCCCTAGCTCTATTTCATTCGGCCCATTCTACTTTATAACTAGTTGGCCCGAAGTAAATCTCACCCGCCTGAGGTGCTTGTCATGCCACAACTTCCAACGCTACTGGACGGCCTCCGTCGCCCACTGGGCCAACATCCGGCATTCATCCAACTTATTTAAGGCATACAACCTCTCCTTTAGGCTTTCCATGTTGCCAAGTCTATTTTCAATGGCAATCGTCAAGCTCAAAACCATAAATTCTATAGGGACCATTGCTTCTTGTCCGTACATCAATTGGAAGGGTGTATGGTCGGTTGTCACTTTGTAGGTAGTTATGTAGGCGCATAACACTGACAGTAACTTTTCTTCCCATTCGGCCTACTCTACTCCGCACGACTTGTATATTACTAACACCAAGATTTTGTTAGTGGCTTCAACTTGCCTGTTCGCCCGAGGATAGTACGGACTTGACAAGGAATGAAAAATTTTAAACTCTATGGTGAGCAACCGAATGACATGGTTCACAAAGTGGCCTCCTCTAAAATTGGTCAACTGGATCGGGATGCCATACCTTGTAATAATTTGTTCATATATGAACTCAGTCGTACTCAGTGCCGAGATGTCCAACAAAGCCCGTGCCTCCACCCACTTCTTGAGGTATTCAGTAGCCGCCACAATATACCGGCATCGCTGAGCCCTACTTGCTTTCAGGGGTCCGATAAAATCCAAGCCCCATCTTTCAAAAATTTCTTGTGCGTGAGAAGAATTAAGAGGCATGAAATCCCTCTTCAGTGGTTTTCCTTCTCTTTGACAACTTAAGACCCACTCCCTAGCATCATTGTACAATGTAGCCACCATAGTCCCACAAGTAGAACTTTCCTCGTTGTCGTGTTAAGCTCCATGTGTCTATCTGTCGGACCTTCATACACCTCCCAAAGGACACTCGGGACTTCTTCCTCCATGACGCACCTCCAAAGCACCTAGTCCAATCCCATCTTATACAACAATCCTTTAATTAGCTGGAATGTCCTACTCCTCAGGACGAACTTCCTTCTTTCCTCAAGACCAACTTCCAACAACATACACCATTCCGAGAGCCTCTTGCTCAGTCGTACTATAGTTCTTCTCCGCCCTCGACAACAGCCTGCTAGCGAAATAAATGGGGTGGTCTAAGCCGTGATTGCCCACCTGAGCCAAAGTTGCACCAATATAAAAATTAGAAGCATTCACATGGATGTGGAACTCATTGTCCCAATTCAGATACACTAGAATTGGTGCTTCAACCAGTCTTGTTTTCAACTCTTCAAAAGTTGCGCCTTGCTCGGTCCCCAAGCGTAGTGTTCTACCTTTCGTGTTAATATGTCCAGCGGGGAAGAGACTTGAGCAAAATTCTTCAAAAAACGCCGGTAATAGCCAACATGACCCATAAATGACTTCACCCACGTGACATCCGTGGGAGGCTCCATCTCCATGATCACTCTAACCTTGTTGGGATCTATCTTTAATCCGGCCTTGCAAACAATATGACCCAACAGCTTCCTTTGTGGGACAATAAACCTACACTTCTTTGGATTGAGTGCCATCCTTGCTCTCCGGCAACTCTGCATGCATTCCCAAAGGGCTGCTAAATGTCTGTCCTTCCCGATGAAGATCAAACAGTTGTCAAGGAAGGCCCTAAAATTTCCTACCCACATCTTGTCAAAGATGTGTAGGATTATCCGTAGGAAGGTTGTTGGTCTGTTGCATAGACCGAAGGGCATCCGATTGTATGCATACACGTCATTTTCCACTATGAAGGTTGTCTTCAACTTGTCGTCCGCAATGGATATTTGGTTGTATCCAGAGAACTCATCCATAAATGAGTATATCTCATGTTCGGCAACCTCCTCTAGGATGGTGTCTGTAAATAGTATGGGGAAGGGATCTTTCATGGTGACGGCATTAAGGCACCTGAAGTCGACACAAATTCTAATTTGGTTGGCCTCCTTTTTCAATGATATCACAATCGAGGACACCCATTCGCTTGTCTGTACCTTGAAGATGATCCCCACCTCGAGCATATGCTCAATCTCCTTGTTCACCCTCATTGCATAGTTGTTATTCATTTTGTAAGGCCTTTTCCGCACGGGTACAACTCTAGGTACCAAAGGAATGCAGTGTACGCACAACTCCAGTGATACACCCTTGAGGTCTTTGTAGGTCCACGCAAATACATCCTTATACTCCAAAAATATCTTAAATGTCGCGGCCTTCAACACGGGATTCCAATCATCCCCTACCAAAATGTTGCATGGATTTGTCTCATCTCTGAGATTTGTGATTCGTGGGGATGGTTCTTCATACTTTATTGGCCTCTCTGGATCAAATTTATGGGTTGGGGTTTCATTCACACGGGCCTCCCCCTCCCTGTACTGCCTGTACTCTGATGGGAATAAATGTTTCTCCGACGCTTGTTCTGCTTCCTCCACCTATAGCATAAAACTGTGAAATAGCTCATAGTCTTCCATCTGCCAATGGAAGAGTCCATTCATCGAGCCTGTTTCATCCTCCAAACACTCCTCAAGTTCTAGAACACCTTCATCGTTAGGCTCCATTCGGGCCCTTCCTTCATCTATTCGGTCATTCTCTCTATCAGACTCCGACTCTAAGGAAGATGCAATCTCTTCGCTCACCATTTGCGTACGGAGGTCGATGACAAACTTTCGTCCTCTGCTCTCCATCAAGAGAGTGTTTTTCTTCCAGTTGTGATTGACCCTCGCCGCCACAAGCCCCCCGCCGAGAATGGCATCATATCCTTTTTTCTTGAGCGGAATCACAACAAATTCTAACACAAACGGTTGTGTGCCTATGGTGACTTGTTGCGCCATTAATGTCCCAAGGGGTTTGATTCCTTGTTGGTCTACACCAAGTAAATTGAAAGTCGGAGGCCACAAAGTTGGTTTTCCGAGTTTATTCCACGTCTCTTTTGAAAGTACATTCACCCTGGACCTACCATCCACGATGGCACCCGTTAGAATAGTTGTGAGGATGCCCATCTCCACAATTGCAAGGTGTCGGCCATTATTTACTGCCACCAACATCAGATCCATTGCAAACCCGTTAGGAACATCCATACGTTGTGTGGTGCTAGGTTGTACTAAGAAGGTGCTCAACAATGCTATCCTCAACTGAGGCATGGTGTGAAGAAGGTCTTGGACTTTCACCAGTACCTCCATGTGTAACATTTGTCTTAGTATATTATGTTTTGCCTCCGTCTGACCATAAATGCTAGGCATCTCATGTGTTTCCTTCCGCGCCCTCATTGCCTTTTCAATCTCCTCTCTTGCCTCTCATACCCTCTTCTTCTCAGTACGAGGACAAGGTGCGTGGCATATCGCTTGTGCACAAGTGACGATCAGTACTTTTTCACCCATGTTTCCTTCAATGTTTAGAAGGTTGATGTCGAGTTTCGAGCAGTTGGCATGTTCATGGTCTCCAGGGCACCACCATAAACACAATAGTGATTATCTTTCGAACATGTAAGTAAATCTTCACCAAATGATGCGATGCATTCAAAAGGCATTAATAAATTACTTTAGGGAAGGACAAATTATGGAATAGGACATTATAAAAAGGGAAGTACAAGGTATATTAAGGGGTGAGGAAGTCTGAATTGATCGGCTGCCAACAAGAACACATCGGATACTTTATATATATATATATATAGTCACAGCTAATAAGGCTAAGGGCCAATGTATGGATCAGGGGTATACGTTATATGCATGGTATCAGTTCATCTTAATCAATCAAAAATAGTCTATAATTATATATATAGGCATATATTAATAATATATAATCAAAATCATATATATATACAAGGGATTAAAAAAACCTGTATAGTCTATCAGATATTATAGGTAGAGTTCCCTAACTCGCTGCGAGTCAGGTGAGTCGCCGAGCCGAGCAATTCTCAATGGGTCGGGAAGATCTTGACTTGTGACTCGCCGAGTCAGACCCTCTGACTTACATGACTCACCGAGTCAACAAGTTAGGGGCTGACTCGCCGTGTTCGAGCCTCCTGACTCAGTTGCGCGGCAACTTGAGTTAGCAATGAAAAAACAAAAAAATATAACTTTTTCAACCTTTTGTTTGCTTATGTCCATCTAACCCTAAAAGGTGTCTTATTATCTTGTTATGAGAAGAGAGGAAAAGTGAGAGATAAGAAAAAAAATAAGAGGCCATAGATTTGCAACCAGCAAGGAGAAAGAGCTAAAAAGCTTCCACAAATAACATTGGGGCAGCACTATACTTGCATTGAGAGCATCAAGGAGTCCATATCAACTGTTGCAAAGACTTCTCAACTCATTTCAAACAGGTAAGTATTAAATTTTACAGATTTTGTTGGTTTTTTTTTGTATCTTTATGGATTTTTCATTTCATTAATTTTTTTAGCTTTCCAAATCTTGAATATGAATGTTTTCTATTCAAATCTAAATTGCATGCTTCAATGAGAGAAGTGGAACAATAGAAAACCCTAAAAAAAATTTAGAAAAATTGTAAACACGTATTTGGTATTCACAAATTTTTCAAAAATAAATGTAGGGTTTGCTGATTTTTCTAAATTCTTCCTTTAAAATTTGAAATTTTTCAAGAAAAAAAACACAATGCACAATTGTAGAGATTGCTAATCTTTTTCTATTAGTTTATAACTTTATAAAATACAATGCACAAATGGTAATCTGTTTGTAAAATTGTCTTCTTGCAAAAGCCTTCACGTTTTGGAAACAATAATTTTTCCCAATGGCTCCTCCTAATCGTCAACCTAAGCCTAAGAGATATGCTCAAAAGGATGAGGCTTGGAAATATACTAAAGAGTTTCTTGGTAGAACAAGAAATCAAACAAAATGTATGTTTTGTAAAGAAATTAATCCTAGTGGCATAAATTGATTTAAATACCATATTGTCAGCATGCGTGGCCATGGTACTGAGCCATGTAAATAAGTAGCTGCCGAGGCAGATGGTTTCTATTATGTCCATTTAGAAACATTTGAATGAGAAAAGAAAAATAAGAAGAGGCAATTGGATGAGTTAAATGCTACTAGCTCCCATTCATCCGCATCCGCAAGTTGTGTTGGAGAGGGTTCTTTCATGCCTCCCTTTTGTCCTAGTGCTTCTACTTCTGCTCCTAGTGGCACCGTTACCTTTGGTCCTAGAGTACGAAGATCCAAGTTGGACAATTATTTTGTGTCACGCACTACTCCTGGTACATAGTCGTCGCTTGAGAGCATGGGTTGGAACAAGGAGGTCCATGATGCTGCAAGAAAATCAATTTACAAGTTTTGGTACTTTTGCAACATTCCATTTAATGCAGTCAGGTAATTCTTTTTTATTTTCTTGCTTCAAATTTAAATTTTAAAACTTACAGTTTGAAGTTGAACTTTGCTTTGTTTAATGATTAATCGCAATGAATTGTTATAATTTTCGCACATATACTTATTTAATCTATTTGTAACAGGTCTCCTTACTGGCAAGGCATGATAGATGTCGTAACCAATCGTGGGGTGGGGTTTAAAGCCCCTACTAATGTTAAGTGGCCCCCTCTTGTTAGAAATGGTTGATGATATGAAAATTGAGCTAGAGGACCACTGAGTATCTTGGAGCAAAAAGGGTTGCACCATCATGACAGATGGTTAGATGGATAGGAGCAATAGGACACTCCTAAATTTGCTTGTTTCCTACTGAGTTGATTGATCATTTTACTTCCCTAAATGCATTGAAATAATTTAAATTTTGATTTATTGATTGATCAATGATCATTGATAATTATTTTTCTTTATTTCCAGGATCCACCATGTTTTTAAAGTCCATTGATGCTTCCTCACATGTGAAAAATGCCACATACTTATGTGAGGCTATTGAAAAAGTCATATGTGAGGTGGGGAAAGAAAATGTGGTGCGGGTCCTGGTATTATGAGATTATAATCAAATTTTATTTCACTAAATTCCTTCATGAAATCAAAGGCAGCCTTGAGGCGCATGTTTGTTGGTGAGGAGTGGACTTCCTCATCCTATGGTACAACCACTACAGGGATGGATGTGGCAAATTGTATTTTTGATGAGGCGGGTTTTTGGACCCCTTGTGCAGAGATCGTGCAGGTAAATTTATTATAGTTTAATATTTAGTAGTTACTTTTTATAATTTTATATGCATGTTTTTGTTTCGCTTGCAACTTTGCAATTTTGTTTATTTTCATGCACAATTGTGACTTAATTGTTTTTGTTTAACAATATTTGCAAGTCACTGAGCCCCTGGTAGTTCTACAAGTTGTTGATGCGGAGAAGCCCTCTATGGGCTACATACATGAGGGCATAGATAGGGCCAAGGAGGCCATTAGATCTATATATGGAGGAATTGAGGATAAGTATGGCCCAATTTGGGAGATAATTGATAAGAGATGGCATAACCAGCTTCATAGGCTCATCCATGCAGCAACTTATTTCCTCAATCCAGCATTGCATTTCCGCAATGATCTCAAGGCAGGCGAGGAGGTTCTTAGTGCCCTATATAAAGTGGTACAAAAGATGTCTACTGATACCACAGCTACACTGCATGAGATGGACACATCTGATAATGCAACAAGGGCGATTTTCTCAAGAAAATGTACAAAGACGCTCGAACAAAATTGCACCCAGATAAAAATATATGTTAAGATTCTTAAGTTTATGCACTTTGATTTTATAATCTAGCCTTAAAGTTGGAAATGAGACTGATTTTTTTTCTTTTCCTTATTTCAGATAAATGGTAGCAAATGTTTGGGCCTACAAGCCCACACCTTCAAAAACTTGCCATCCAAATATTGAGCCATCCATGCAACGCTTCAGGATGTGAGAGCAACTAGAGTATGTTCAAGCACATCCACTCGATGAGGCGTAATAGATTGTCTGTGGAGAGGTTGAACGGCCTAGTCTTTGCTCATTACAACCTTCGTCTTAGAACCAGACAAATTTTGGAATGACACCTCTCCGATCACACTAGAGGAGGTCGATCCAGAGATTGAGTGGCTCACTGAGTCTACCGATCCTATCTTCACTGATGAGGACCTTGAGTGGGTTAACCAAGCAAATCAACAAGCTGAGGCTATGGCCATGGCAAAGGAGGATAGAGCACAATTAGGCAGAGCTGATGTTGATCAGAGTGGCACCTCACAGACACAGACTATGGTTGCTCAATCATCTAGGTCCTACCTTAGACGCCTTTGTAGGAGGGATATAGGCTACTCTAAGGCTGAGCCTGAGCCAGAGCCATAGATTTGTTTTTGTTTACTCATATGTTTGGGAAAAATTGATGTCATGGATTTTATATACATTTGAAATATTTATAATTCTATATATCTATGTTTTATGTTTCCTTTAACTACAATTTACGTTTGTACTTATATGATGGATGTATGTTTATGTATGTGATCAAATTAGCTTCTATTTGATGATGTTATAGTGTATTTAAGATTTATTCAATAATGGGTGCATGAAACAAGTTTTAAATCGTTAAAAATCTCTAAATTTCAAGGGTTTTTTTCATTTTGCCAAGTCACAAGTCAAGTCATTCTCATCGAGTCTGAGTCTGGGAACTTTGTTTATATGTTAATAAGGATGAAGTCAGAATCATCAATATTTAAGGTATATATCAGAATGTTCTATAACATATATCTAAATGATCTAATATTTACATTAGTAATATAGATATTCATTAAAAATGATGAAATCAGAGTTATATATATATATATATATATATTCTATTGATAATCTATAAGATAATATATATGCTTAGCTAATTCCTTAATAACTGGCTGATACACTTAAGAAATAGGGAGCTTGTGAAGCGAGTGGCAAGGTAATTCGGTCAACAGGTGGATCCAAAGATGGGTAAGAGCCTTGAGGGAGCCCACTTCTAGACTGTTTTTGCGCCTAAGAACAATAATTCTACTATCCATCTTAAGGTTGGCAATTAAGAGAGAGGTATGAAATTAGAGCTTAAATATGTATTATGAATTAGTGATTGTTCTTAATATAATATGATTGAGATGCATAGTGTTGAATTTTAACCATTGAGAATTGACATTCTCCTAATAGGGAACATTACAAGCTACCATTCCCAAGTGCATTTTGAACCCTTAGTGAAAAATTGAGAGAAAATTAAGTAAGGTCCTCGTTGGAAACATTACAAATATATATAAGGTAGTGATATATACTTGGTTTATTTTTTAATCACTTGCTAATACGACTAAGAGGATAGGCATTTTGTGAAGACAGTGGCAGAGTAATTTGGTCCCATGTTGGGAGGGTCTCAACATGGGTAAAATCCTTGAGGGAGCCCGCTTGTAGACTGTTTCTGCACCTGAGAATAGCAATTCTACCATTCTTCTTAAGGTTAATGATTAGGAGTGAAGTAAAAATTAGGGCTTAATTATGAATTGTGAATCGATTATTATTCTTTAATCGGATTTAAATACATAGTGGTGTGTGTTAACCATTGGAAATCGGTAGTCTCCTAATAGGGAACATTAAAGAGATTAAGTTAAATTCTCAAATCCAAGCACAACCCTAACTCTAATTGGGAATTTTAGGGTAAATCAAGTCCCAATTGAGAACGTTACAGATTTTTAAATAATTTAAACAATATTAACCAACCGTAGTAAAATAATTAGATTAAGGACAATAATACACCTATTTTGTAAAAGCTATTGGAAAGTGTCAGAATCAAAATCTGACTATGTAGTAACCAACCCCTATTTCGGATTTGCCGAAGTCTGAGTTTTTTGGTATGTGATTTCTGATTTTTTTGCCTTTTGGTAATTTTCTGTTTCTCTTTTGTTTGTGGTTTTTTTTTTTTTTGGGGGGGGGGATTTTTGCAGAAACATGCAATATGAAATAAAGTACAATGAAGAACAAACTGAAATTGAAAGTACAGGAAATAAATACAGCAAGGACAATGTTTTATGCAATTCATTTTTCACCAAATAATCAATCACATACCCGTATATTCATTTACAAGTCTGATGTATTTCTGAGACAATCCTTAGATTATATGAATAACCCTATTTGTCACAGAAAACACTCTCCTAATCTCTGATCTGCAACAACAGACCCTAGATACCTCTGATCTGCAACAACAGACCCTAGATACCTCTGATCTGCACCTGGTATTGCTTCTAAACCCTATGTCCAGGTTAGGGTTTCCTGTAAATTACTCCTGGAAGGTATAGCCGGGCTGATAATTAGTGGCCAAGTTGATAACTTGATGTGAATACCTACAATGGCTGGATCTGCAATTTACTCTTAATTATGCACTATTAATTCTGATTTCTCTTCACCAATGGCTGCAAAAGAATATTTCCTAAAAAACCTGTAAGAGGACCCTTGGGTGATAGTTTTACACCTATCGGCACCTGAACTTCTGAGAATTTTCGCTCCCAAAAGCCTGAACAACTGCTGCTGAAAAAACCCTTCTTTCTCCTCTTTACCAAAATGCCAAGAATGAAGGGGAACACCTCGCAACACAATGGTAAGTTGCGAGCCTCTCATTTGGGAGTTCTTGGGTTCGAGTCTACTCAAGCCCCATGTTGATATCGGCTTCAGCCCATTAACAATCCAACAAAAAAAAATTGCCAAGAATGAAAAAAGAAATCCCAACAAACCTTTTTTATTTCCCTCCCAAGAGGTGCGATCCCTTTTTAGTGTCTCTTTTTATTTTTTAAAAGTTTTAAAACTTATTTCTCCTCTATATGGATTGAATTTTTCCAAGGGTCCATTTTTTCATTATTATTTTTGCCCACTTTTTAGAAATATTAAGTCCTAGGGAGGCGTACCATGGGGGGGCCACCTAATAATATTTTATTATTTCATAAAGTCATCTTATTAGCCTCCTTTCTTTTATATAAATAAAACATTAAAGTAATAACTTTAATATTTCAAATTTATTCTTGGATTCATCATCTGAATACCAAACTGAAAATTGAGTACTACCACCAGTCCAAAGATGATGTCTAAAAATAGCAGGGCCACTACCAATCCCCTACTAAAAAATAAGACCCCTCCTAAAATTTAGAAACTATGTCAAATCATCCAAAATGGCTTAGAATGCTTCCTGAACCATCTCCCAATCTCCTAAAAAAATAGGGATCCCTCCTAAAAATAGGAGACTTCCTTAAACTATTTGGAATGGCTTGTAAAGCCCCCTATAAAGCTCCAAGAACCTTGGTTGGGTACCCTAACCACTTTGCTGACCTACGGGAACCCCTGGCTATGGGACATCCTCTATCGAAGACTAGATTGCCTACGGAAGGGACATTACAGACTACATTAGAGTGATGCCAACAATAAATAATGAGAATTGAAGCCAAGCGAGTGACTTACTATAAATAGACACTTTCTCCAAAAATCAAGGAGAACACACTAGAAGCCAAAAGTCACTTTGAAAAATGGCATAAGTGTCCTCAAAACAAAATGAGCTTATTAGCAACATCACATAACCCCTTTGACAAGGGTGCCACTCATTGAGGGCAGAGCTAACCAAATGCTAGAGAATCCAAAAATAGAGACATTAAAACAAATCTCCAAGAAAGGCAAATAATCAAACTTATGAATATCTCAAATGAGACCCCTTAGCCCCCTTTTATAATTCTTTCAGGAGCTTTCCAAAAAGTACAATTTAAAAATCACTTTAGAATTAAAATAATTCCTTTTTCCTCCAAAAGACCCTTTTTGAAATAATAATTATAGTTGATATGCAAGGTCCTTTTTTTATGTGTTCGTGATTTAAAACTTTTAATTCCCTTTCCAATGAGATATTACTCTAAGTTTTTATAATTATATTCTAAAATTAAGAAACCTTAGTGAAATCACTAAATTAAAGCTCAATAATTCACTCGGGTTGCAGAAACCACCGAACGGAATTGGAATCAAAATCTGGCCAACTGGAATGGTGCCAATGATGAATAAGGAAAATCAGGGTCGACTGAATGACTTTCTTTAAATAGACACTCTCTTCAAGAATCTTGGAGAGCACATTAAAAGCTAGAATTCACTTCAGAAAGTGTCAAAGTAGTCCTCAAGACCAACTAAGTTCCCCGCCAACAACAAACATCACCTTTGACAAGGTTGGTGCTCACCTAGAAAACTGAAGCTAACTACAATGTTTGAGAGACCAAAAATGGGAACATTACAATAAATTACACATTTTAGCATACATGATAAAATTCATCATTTCTCAGTTTTTTCTGAATTTATCAGCTGAAATCAAGTATTTCACATTATTTTGAAGTTTGAACCCTTCATATCTTTTAAAATTTTAATAGCAAAAATGGCCACTATATTTAAGACCAAAAAAAGTTCACCTGCCAAACAGCTGGCATGTACTCACGATGCACATTCTTTTCTGACACTTGATTACCATGCTTGGAAGCTTCAGGATAAGATTTAGACCATTTTCTCCCTTCCCTGCAACAAATGGAAATATCATCTGTACCAAGTATGAATAATGTCTATATGACAACAGCATTTACAGTCAATCTTCTAAAAGAGTAGCTTAACATGGCTTTCTATTTAATGCAATTATCAAGAATTTTTTTGAAATACATTTTATTGGAAATTGTTGTTTGAAGAGGACTGGGCGTGCTGGGTATGTTCATTGAGCTGTCATTATAATTTGAGTTTAAAATTATTGTTAGACTCTGAATATTTTCTCTTTATTCTTGAAGATGCATAAAGATCTGTGGCTCAGCCTACAGTCACGTTTAATTAATACATGTTGACTTACAGATCATCCTAATGCAAAATTTAATAATCTATAAACCTATAAAGCTCAGACCTTGGTATCGGCACACAGGAACATTAAATGATATATTATAGACCTACAGGTCAGACATTGGGATCAACTAATTATCAATTGTTGAAAGACAGATGAATACATGATAGCCAATGTCAAGCCTATGATAAAATTGTATAATATTGAGCCTTAAAACTTGTGGCTCAGAAAAACTCAGCACTGTCAGACACAATTTGGACTCAGACTCGGTGACTCAGTGAATCTCAGCGACTTAACAAAAAAAATATTTAAATCCATTAGTCAAGCAAGTTTTCAGCATAGATTTGCCAAGTACTCATGAGTACTCACCATGAGTTCAAGCCTGCAACTCACCTAAATTTGCCCACAAGTGGGCAAGCAACTTGGCTGCAGTTGCAGCTTGTGAGTACTGTCAATTTTCTCAAGTTTAAAATGTATGATTTTATAATTTAAGTGAGAATAGACATTGATAACAAGATAATTGATGTTCCAAATTGGTGAGAACATACAACTTCAATTGGAGCTCAACAAATATCAAGGGATGCTCTTCGTTGATAATCATCCACAATCCTGAGACTCCAATATCTTAATGCTGACTCTTGCTATTGATTTTGTTCTATTATTATATTTTTTCATGTGTGCAGGTATCAAGAAAAGGTTAAGTTTTAACAGTTTGACAGATACGTTTGTCTTGGGGCCAAACTTCAAGCACTTATCCAAGAACTAAAGTGCTCCAATTATTCAACTGAATAAAATTTGGGTTGAGGATTCAAATCACATGTTCACTCTATAAAAGGCATCTCTAGAAATTCAAGAAATCAAATTATTTTAAACACAGTTTTGCATAGTGAGCCCTGCTTTCAGAAATCCTTATTCCTTACTTTAGGCAAACTTTCACAGACTCATGCAGTATTTCAGGAGCTAGTTTATATTAAAATTTGAAATTACTGATTATTGTTGCTGTTAGCAAGAGGAATAGGGAAACTACAGTCTGGAGATCTGTACCCCAAGATAAGTCTTGTAGTCTTTATACCTCAGAGGGCACAAGAAGGAATATTAGCAGATGTGGAAGTAAATCAGAACAATAAACCATTCATACCTCAATAATCTATGAAACATAATCATAACACATATAAGTAGACCAGCAACATCATTATATTATATCCTGGGTATCCAAATGTATTACATATTATGAATCTCAGTCTCTATTAATCCAATATTCAATATTACATCACATATTTCTCTTTTCTATCATATCCTTACATCCCTCACTTCTAGATATCTATTACAGAATACGTATATATATGAATGCAAAATAGATTATACTGCTAGAGTCGATTGAGAATCTATTTCTATATTGCAGACCATATGAGGTAGCCTGAGTCAACTCTAATATTATCCCCCCTTTTAAATGATGTCTTGTCCTCAAAACGAAAAACTTAGGGTAGGAGTCCCAGATAAGGTGTCTTCAATTGCTTCATTTTTTTTTCCCAGCTGGTCTCAGCCTGTTGTATCATTGAAATTTGGCCGTCTATCCACATTAGTGTTGTCTCAACTTCTGACAATTCGGTAGAGGTCTGGAGTTGTTGTTGCATTGCTTTGGCCATCGTCAACACCCATTAAAGATGTATTAGACGTGTGTGCACTATCTCCCAAAGCTGCTTGATTTGGCTTTTGAGTTGCTCCCTTTGGATGTGGGCTTGTTATAGCTATCCATTCAATGCTTCTATCCTCATTCCATCTGCTCCATCCATATCCACCAGTGAGCTATATTTTTTCCTAGCCAAGGTTATCTGGTCCTCCAACTGTAAGATTTGGGCCTTCAGATTCTTCATTGAATTTAGCCATTGTACAAAAAACATGTATACCACTTTGGTTTCACCAACACGGTTTTGTTGCTTCCCTATTTATCTTTCCAGCATGGATTGTGTTGTATTGTGCTTATTTATATATTCCTCTGTTTACTTCTTACTATCTCTTCCTGTGCTTCCCTCTTGATGTTCCGCTTCTCCAAGGCCAAATTTTCTTTCAAGCGATCTACCAAAAATTTGAGTTGTTGTTGGTAGTTTGCATTGTGTTGTCATTGATGTCAAACTCATAATATTGATGACGAAATATCGGTTGTCTTTGTCGTTGGTGTTGGCATCTATGAAAAAGGTGGAGATTGTTAGAAATATGTGTTCAAGTATTGTCATTGATGTCAACCTGTTGTTTGCATTAATGTCAACCCGATGGAGTTACGTGTTACCTGATGTGTGGAAGCTAATAGAGGTCCAAAAATGAGTGTTCAGATGTTGTTCTAATGATTGGTGATGATATTGAGTTAGTCTGTGGTGTTTTTGAAAGGTGACAGTATGGGAGGTTGGAATATGCAAGAAAGAGTATTTGAAGTCCTTATGGGAGAACACTCCACATTCCTCTGCATAAGAAGTTGATGGCTTGTGGTTCAAGTTGTAATGTCTATGGTCTATGAATGTTGCACTCTCATATTTTCAAGTCCCCAACAGTTCAGAGGTTGAAGTTGTGACCCGATTGGTGTGGTCCATTTGATCCCCGTGGACCATTGGTTTTGCATTGCAAGGAGGACGATTTTGGGCGGTTCTATTTGCACAGCATCCTTAGGTGTAATGTCCACTTAAGAAACCTTCGGTTTTCTACTTTATTTAGATAATTATACTTATAGCTATTATGATAATTCTGCTATACAAACCTTCTATCTAGAATGCTTCAAACTATTTAAGAAAAATGGATATGAAATGTTCTAATAAGCACTAAATTCTGATATAAATGAATATCGTCATAGGTAGATTATGGAATTCTAAATAAGAGTGATCTGCACTTTCCGATGTACAATATATTTGATGAGAACTAATAATTTACAGCAGTATAAAGGGGAAATATAAACCCTGAAATCTGATTGCTATCGCCGAAAAATGAATCTTGGATTACGCCATTAGATGACTACTTGATCGGATATGAACAACTTGATCTTCAATCCTTATAGCTGTTTCTAAGAAAGCTTTTGTTCTTGCGATACCAAGATGATATATCTATCTTCTCTATAATTGTGCGTCCTTGCCTTTCTTAGGTAGTTGAACATCACCTGCACTTGGCTGCTACTTGCTCTTTAAGAGAGATATAATTTTGGAATGAGTATAGAAAAGATAAATCGATGCCTTTGGATGACTTTCTGGTGCTTATTTAATATACAATGAAGAGGTAGGATGTGAGAAGTTGTTTCTCAAATCTCATGTCTCTTGTAAACAACTCACTAGTTATGCCTCCCATTGCACCCTTCCTTCCAACTAACAATTTCATTAGTTAATCTTCAGTTTGTATTTGATTTATAGACAAAAATAGAGTATTTTATGAATAATTTATGGGTAGTGACAGTCACCATCGCTCCATCTTGGTATCGTCTTCGGATGTTGATGTCTTCCTTTCAATGATTGGGCAAGATCATTATAGTCTCCCCTCCTTGAATTTGCTTGCCTACAAGCAATCCAAGATTTGGATCTTGGAGTGCTTGTTCATTTTCCCATGTTGCGTCTTCCAGGGGAAGACCGTCCCATTTGATGAGGTATTCTTTGAGGACCCTAATTCTCAACTTCTCTTTTATGTCTATAACTTACTTGGGGACTTAGACCAGCTTACCTTCTTCATCCAAAGTGTAGAAGTTTTGTGGAGGTGGAGAGTTGTTGCCCAAGAGCATGTTGTCTCCAACTGAAGGATTAGAAAACCCTAAGAATTTGCCATTATCTATCAACAAGTATCTAACCTTAGTGGCTAACGCATAAGAACCAATCAAATGCTAGGTTCTTCTACAGTTCTAGATTTGCTAAACTAAGGCGGGTTTACCCTTAAAAGTTCTAAAATTTTACAAAATTTACACCATATATTTGACAACATAAGCAGATTTTCCCAATCAAATCATACCAAGAATATATGGTATAGATATTCATTCTAGCACACACTTGGCATTTCACTTTTCATTCACAGATTGGGAAGAAGATTTCAACTAAAACAAACTAAACAATAAATGAAAAAGATTTTGATATTAAGATTTTCTATAAGGCTATATTGGTTGAAAACTTGAAATGCTCCAGACCAGTGTATGATCCATTAAGCATAGAGTCAAATGAAATAAACTGCATGCATTTTCTTCACAACAATAAAACACGGCTCAAAAATTAACAATCCCTAAGTGCTTGGCTCTGACATTCAACACATGCTACCATCAAATTTTACTTATTATCCAAGATACACTCCGCTATTCATTACTGATCATCTCAAGCATTTAATTCCCTCATTGAAAGAAAGCTAGAAATAATCAACACAAACCCATAAATGATAGGTAGACGAACTCAAATATACTATATATTGAATTTATATGAAAGTTCTTTCATATCTGAAACTACTATTGTATCTCAAAATCCATACAACTTAAAACAGTATATCCATACTCCATACTCTAAGACCATTACTCTATCCTATATATGCTCTCTCCAAATATTTTCAGAAATAGAAGAAAATAAGGTCCAAGTATTTTCTTTATGTAATGTCCCCTTCTTAGCCAGTAACAATTAATTAAGGTTACTCTATCACCAGGTCCTCATAGACTAACACGATGGATAGAGGATTCGTGAATTAGAAGTATCAGTTATTGCCTTGAAATATTTTGAGTCGCCAAGTTTAAACAATTTAAGCCTACGCAATAATCTCTCGAAAAAGGGTGCACTTATAATGAGTGTAGTGGGAGAAAGAGGTACTTGGAGAGAGAATTAGCTGCTATGAGTTGACGAGTTTCTTGGAGAGGGCAAGAGGAGCTATGAGTTGGGTGCCCTTTGAGGAGAAAGAAAAAAAAAAGTGACTTCATAATAAAAAAAGAAAAGTCACTTTACTTGAGGGCTACTCCACTTAAGCTGGAAATAATTAAAAAGTAGAATTAAATCATATTTAAGTCGGAAACCACAAGAAAAGCCTAATTAGGGTGCGTCGTTTTGGAGTCTAATAAAAGGGCAACTTGGAGGTCATTTTGGTTATGTTATGTTGATTATTTTCTCTCTTGCCTCCTAAGAGGAGCTTAGCTGAGCCTGACAGTTTGGAGCAACTTGTGGAGATGCAAAGCTTCACAAGTCATCACACCTGCAATTGTGAAAGATCTTCCAAGGGTGTGTAAGGAAATCCTATGTCAAGGGTTTCATTTGAGGAGTAAAGAAATAAGATTTCGGAGCATTTTTCTGGTTATTTCTGTGAGAGCAGCCGACATGTCTATCTGCACCTTTCTTGGCCTTATTTTGGAGTTGAAGAAGCCCTTCTATTTTTTATTGTTGGTCTACAACAGTTTCTACATTCTCAGTGTTTTGGAGCAAGTTCATCAGTTTCAACGGTTAAATGGATATTAACTAAGTTACCGGATCACCCTATTTTGTCTCAAATCTTGGTTCTGATTCTACTCAGATTATGCCCGGATTCCAGCAAGATTCTGGACAGGAATCTTGATTCTCGTCCGGAATATTGTCGGAATCCGGAGGGAGCCGCAGGAATCCACAACTATGGGTGCCCAAAAATGAGCCTCACATTTTTACTATTCGATTGTCTATTTACTAATTAGAGTGTTATTGTAAAACTCTATTTCCAGCTATTAGGTTGTGACTTCATTTGTATCAGATTTAATGACAGAAAACATTTTCACTATACTCACTGGTAATTGCTAAAGGCAAATCTTTCTGTTTGCTCAAGCTTTAAATTGTTGGTTAAGTTCAGAAACTTAGTCCTGTAATCTGATTTTTATTAGCGATTATCTAAGGAGTACTTGATTTACCTCTAGTGTGATGACAGCAAACATTTCCACTATACTCACTGGTAATTGCTAAATACCAGAAAGCAAATCTTTCTTTTTGCTCAAGCTTTAAATTGTTGGTTGAGGTCAGAAACTTAGTCCTGTAATCTGGATTTTATTAGTCAAAATCTAAGGAATACTTGATTGGTGTAATGTCCCCTTCCTTGACCAGAAATTAATAATAAATTATAATAAGTTAATAGGCAAACAAAAATAATAAATATAATTATCATTAAAATTAATTATATTATTAATATATATAATATAATGTTGTAAATGAATATAATAATTAAAACTTATTAATAAATAAATAATATTATATATTAAATGAATATAATAACATTCAAAATTGACAACCAAAATCAGATTTGAAACAATATCCTAGTTGGGAATATTACAATAGTCATGTGGTAGGTCAGAAATTGCAAGGCCATCTAGCAACTTAAAGATCTTGGCTCTATGTGTCAACTCAGATTTGAGGAATCTATATGGCAAGTAGAAAATGAGAATTCCAAGTGTTATACACCAAGTTATATGTCAAAGACCAAAATTGGAATTTTCACCATGATGTGGCAACTTGAGTTACAAGCCTTCATGTTGCAGGACCAAAATGACTTGCAGAAATGGAGGCCTTTTGTGGCAAGGTGAAACTGGGAAAACCAAGCTCTACGTATCAAGTCAGAAATAAGAAGAGTAAGAGGCAGGTCAGAATTGGAGGCATCATGTTGCAAGCAAAATTGGAAATCAGGCCCCCATGTGGCAGGTCAAAAATAAGAGGGTCAAGTGGTAGGGCAGAACATAAAATATAACATTTAAGTCCTTTCTTATACTTCAAATTATATTTTATGTATATATTGTCGGGATGTTTGAAAGTGATTTCAGATTTCTAGGAGTTATAATGGAGATTCTAGATTTTAGAAGATCCTAAAAAGTTTTAGACTCAGCCAAATTTGATATTGGAACAAGGATTTTCCAAGAATTTTCACAACTTTCCTAAATTGGAACCAGGAATCATCACAACTTTCCACACTTTCAGGTTAAAACTTCTTCTCTTCTTGCTTTGCATCTTCAATTCATCTTTTTACACCTTGGCCAATTCATATCCCTGACTGACTTGACTCCCTAGTGAGGCAAAATTGCTTGAGCTCATCCCTTAGACTTGAAGAATTGAAAATTGCCACTGAACTAAGACTACCTAGGACAACTTCCCCACTGCCAAGTGAAAAGAGGGGATCCCCATTTGCAATGGGGCAATGATGTGAAAACCTCACAACACAAATCACATTCAAATATCAAGGGATTCATCGTGCAAATCCAACAATTAAGGCAATTTGTTGGGTCCTTGATTTATCCAAACACAAGTTGTTTTTCCCAAGTATCCATAATCAAAATGATAGCTTTCAAAATTAAGAGCAGGGAAAGAAATATCTTGGCATGCTTCATCTTCGAATGGATATTCTTGTGTATCATTCACCAACACATCTGGAGGTCGAAGTTGATGATGCATCAATCCACTAGCATCTATACCATACTCGTGAGCGAGTAATGCAGGCTCAAACTCCAACCTTCATGATTATTAATTGTTATTTATTTTTCTCCACCAAGTAGAGGAAATTCAAAAGTGACCATGAAGGCTTGACTTCATGAATGATGGGGGTTCGTGATGGACTATGAATTTTGATTCTCCATTCCTATTTTGCTTTACAAATTTTCTCTTGGAGTGGAAAATTGACCCCTACCATGAAGGCTTGACTTCATAAACGGTGGAGGTTCACAGAGGGTGGAGATTCATGAAGAATGTTAACAATTACTAGAAGAATGTGACACCGGTAAACTATTACTTGTGGCGCAAACTGATTTTATCTTCTTCAATATTTATAGAAAGACATTTGGGAAGCAAAGAATATAGAAAGAGATGAGAATATAGAATCAAACAAAGAATTCCAAAAAGCATACCATACACAATGAAAAAAAACAAAAGAACCACTTTGAGTTTATCAATTTATTTTTATTTCAGAAATCAATTAAAATACATAAGATCAAGACTCAATACTCCATAGATCAATCTAATGGAAAATTTAAATGAAAAGAAATCAGTCTGAACAAATGAACATGTACCTTCCTGCAAGGATTTCTGATGGTCCCATACTATAGATAGTGGGTTTTGTGGCCAAGACTAACATGGGATTGATTCGCAAAAGATGGCGTAGTTCTTGAACAACAGTTTCTGAAACAACTTGCAAAGATAAAGATTTCCTGACAAAGCAAATCAAATGAAATTAAGATTTAATAAAACGTAACATAATTATGTTTGTGGCCTTAAATAATAATGCTTAAGACTTTGTGCAATCTACCACCAAAACATCCAACGGTAGATTTCTAAAAATGTAACAGTATTAGTTGATTACAAAAGTAAAACAACAAAAAACATAAACAATATTTGAGAATGGAAACTAACTCAACAGTAGAAAATAAACAGATTAACAATTTTGTATCGTTATCTAGTGGTATAGATGCCTTAGATGAATGTCTTTCCCCCTCTACATTAAAGGCTAATTACAATGTGGGTTATGACATTACCACTCAACAAGGTTATAGTGGATAAGGTATTGGTATTAATGAACAAGGTTTAAAAACCCCTATAGATCCTCTTACACAAGTTACTAGATGTGGTCTAGGATTTATACCCCAAGCCATCACTTTGCCTTCTCCCAATCCTTCTTCATCCCAACACAAACCTCCTCTAGACATTCTTTTACCAACACTATCCGTTGTCACACCTTTTGATGACCGTTGGGCTTTAGCTAAAAGAATCTTTTGGAGACTTAAATATGATACTAAGATTCATTTTCCTTTCAGACACTTTCCAAAGAATCAAAGACCTATTAATGGAGAATTTCTATGTCTTTTTAATCATAGCAATAAATATTCTCTTTCTGATTGTATTAGATTTAGACAATTTATTCAAGATTTAGTGGCTAAATCTCTAATTTGCTTAACAACGGACCTTATGCTGTATCTTGATATCAAAAATATACCTTAGCATCACTCTTTCCTATTATGTTGTTCTCCATCATGCAATCATAATAGCATCATTTAGAGCTTTTTGTTTTTCATGGTGTTTGTTTTGAGCAATGTAATAGGTCTTTTCCCTTGTCCTTTCGCTTGAGGGGCAAGGTCTCTCTCTATCTTCTTCATCTCTCCTTTCAAATGATACATTATCTCTTTGTTGGTTAAATATTTTATACTAAGATGTATAGGGACTTGTTTGTTAAGCATCTTTCTCTTAAGGAAATTGATATCCTTCTTTTACAACCTATTCCTTGTATGGAACTGTATATCTCTTGTAATGGATTTTCCCACTAAGTTTGTATAATTTGACGTCCTTTCTCCTTTTCTTTTCATGAGACCTATTACTCTCTCAGTGGGTTTGCATCATTTATAGTACACTCTTTGTGGCATAAAATCCTTTGTTAACAATCTTTTTCAAGCCTCGTAGAGCATGTTTATTATAACTGATCTCCTATTGAGGGAGTGTATGGTTTCTCTCCTTCTTTCTAAACGATCAATTATCCCTTTGTTGACTTGTTTCTTTTATAACATGAGGTCCTTTCTTGGATGGATTTGTTTGCCTTACATTAGGATCTTCTCTTTTCAGAAGATTTACATGCTCCTTTGCAAGTTTTTTTTGCTTGAAAGTGCGTCTCTATTACAAAAGATCTATCACTTAGGATTTATAATGTGTTATCTTTTCCCTTGCCTTCACCCTTGGGGGACAAGGTCTCATTTGTCTTCTTTCTAACAATCCACTTTCCTTTGTGTAGTTGTATTCATTTATCATGTGACATTTATTTCTTATAGGGAATTGTTTGTTTGATTCAAGATTCTCCCTTATGCAAGAGGTGTGTATCCTTGATCATAACCTCTTCCTTATTTGTAAAAGTATGTTCATCCTAAACGAATACCCTTACTTGGGGGCTTAAAGTGTGTCATCCTACACCAAGAATCGCTTTTTCGCCTAACAATAGGTGTGTTAAAAAGTGTGCATTCTTGTTTTCCTCCCCTCTGACTTGAAGATGTTATCCTTGTTCGAGCACTCCTCTTGAAGGTAGATGTCTTGTAGCCAAGATCTCTTTTTTCAAGGGTCTCTTCCCACTTGCGAATATCCTTTCACGATTATCGATTCCTTGGTTGACAAGAATCTTCCCTCTTTGCTAAGGTTATGGTATACATTGTTGTTTTAAGGATATCTCCTTGTAGTTGGAAGCAGGTATCCTTGTTTTCTTTTCCTTGTGATGCAATCATAGTCCCATGTTGTCATCATAAGGAGGTGGCACACATGTGGCCTCCTTTGTACATCATGCAACTTTTATTGGTCCTATGACTGACCGCTTTTATGGATCCACATCAAGACTATGCTTTCCGTAAGACTGATCCTGTGAACCACTATGCGCAAAATTTTATAAGCCACCCATGCTCAAAATTTCAAAACTGCCCCATGCGCAAATTCTGTAACCCGCCTTGTACGCAAAATTTCAAAGCCACCCTATGCACAAAATTTCAAAGCCACCCTGTGCACAAAAATTTTATAATCTGCCCCATGCACAAATTTTTCAAGGTACAATTGATTAGCATAACGCAATTTACTAGATCATCAATTCTCCTTCTCTCTCTTTGAAATGAGTGGAACTAACATAACACAGCTTGCTAGCCTTTTTAGTCTTTCCTCCTCTTCCTCTCCCATGCATCATCTAGCATAACACAACTTGCTAGACTGTTGGATTCACAATTTCTCTCTTCCTTTCCATGCTCTCATAGCTTTGCTACTAGGTTAGATCATGGAGTATTGTTCGTCCTTGACGTATGTTCTTGCCCTTTCCATATGAATACTTATGCTCTTGCAATAGCTTTCCGAAAATGATGCTAGTGGTTGAGACATTTTCAATAGACCTCATCGACTAGCTGATTTGGAGCTTTGTTTTTAGTACTAAGCCCTTTTATTTGTCTTTTGTCTTCTATTTGTCGATTTTTTTCGCCCTTGTGTATGGTTGTCTAAGTTGAGATCCTTCGTTCGGGGGCTCATATCCATGAACTTAGTGATGTCTTATCTCTTCATAGTCTGTCGGTGATCATCTCGCTCTCTCTCTCTCTCTCACTCACTCACTCACTCATTTTCTTTAACATAAGCATGACTTTCTCAAATACTCTTACTAAAGTGGGCGCTAAATGTATCATCGTAAATTGTAAGCACCTGACATGTGTGTACAATTTCATGATTGTTTAGCACCCACCTTAGTGTGTTTTCATAGTAGGACTTCATATGGCAATTAATAGTGTAAAGAACTATGTTGGCTCTTTGATCTGACAATGCTAACTAATCAAAATATTTTGCTTTGGTTTTGGAATTGTTCGCAATTTTTTTTGTGTTTTGATAATATTTTCTTTTTTGGGGGATTTTTTACTATAAAAAAAGAAATGAACAACACACTGAGGGAAATCTGAATTTTACTTGTAGCAATGCCTTCAATAACTTTATTTAAATATTTACATACTCTATAAATACAATTATCTATAAGTAGTTATTCAACTATAAAAAAGCTATGAACCTAGAGATCAAATGTGCATCCAAATAGACTTTAGTTTGAGCCAAAAATGGAATGCAGCAATGCAAAGAGTGAACGCTGCCTCTCAATGATGCAATTGCAGCTACTAATGGTATGTGTGATGCCTTATATATGATCACAGCGCTTAAGAATAAAGATCGCAGCCCAGAAGAATAAATATCGAAGCCCCCTAATGAAGTTTGCAGCCTTCAATGAAGATCGCAGCTGCTATAATGATGGTTGCTGCCCTCAGAACTATGATCGCAGCCTTTAAATTTTCAACACCAATCACTACCCAATCTCCAACGTCCTATACAAATGTGGCAAAATTCACCAGCACTAGTTTGCTGATTCAAAGTGCAAAAACAAACAAGAAGCTAACGTTTCCAGCCTGGTCGAACTTCCCAAAACCCTCAAGCATCATCACAAATTTCATCACCAAAAGATAATTGTCAAAAGATGGGTTCAATTTGTGTTTCGGGCTGCATATATAAAAAATTGAACCAGAGGCTTCATGTTTACACCACCGTCCATCTTCTTCAAGACACTTCACATAACTCAAATCCATCATTAAGCTTTTTCCATAGTATATGATTTGAATTTTGAAATAATATAAATTATTACTCCCTCCATAACTTAGGCGCCATTATGCACTTATAATAATAAAACATTAAATAAACTTGGCACTTTTTAATATAAGCTCATAACATTATTAATTAAGTATAACTTAATTAATAATTAATAATTAAATCAATAGCTCATTAAATCCCCCGAGTAGCCCCACTCAAGTGCAGAAGTCCACTGACACCGATTGTTGCCTATGTGTCATACCAAAAATAGTAACCAACCCATATTGACTTACTATAAATAGTAAGTTGACCACTAGAGACCCTCAAAACAATCCATTGGCCCACGAGGGTAGCAATGATGGGCTAACAATGCTATGTCCCTGACACCTGCTAAACTAGGGACATCATAGTCCTCCCTCCCCAAGATTGCTTGTCCTCAAGCAATCACAATACTAGATGATGAAGAATGTCTTATGACTCCCAAGTGGCATCCTCAATACGTAGGCCCTTCCATTTGACCCAAAACTCCATAATAACAGATCTGCGCAAATGTCTCTCTCTGGTCTGAAGTATGGCCTCAAGAATTAACTCCACCTTCCCCTCATCATCCAAGGGTGGCAAAATACAAGATGGAACATGTCCCCCCAACGCCTTCTTGAGGCACAATACATGAAACACATTATGCACCTTACTGTCATCAAGAAAATCAAGCTCAAAAGCCACCTCACCTACCCATCGTACAACTTGGAAAGGACCATAGTAGTGAGGCTTGAGCTTCTTTGCTCCACTCTTCCAGATAGAAGACTACTTGTATGGCTACAGCAGCAAGTATACCATATCACCAACAAGGAAAGTACGAGCAAGTCTCCACTGATCAGCATACTGTTTTTGCTGATTCTGAGCCCTCTAAATGTTATCCCACAAAGTCCTCATAATATCCCAATTGTCTTGCAATAAATCTCTTGCACTAGGAACTCTGCTATCACTAAATAACAAATACATAAAACTCGAAGGGTCATATCCATATAGGGCTCTAAAAGGGGACATCTTAATAGACATATGGTGTGTGGAATTATAACAATACTCACATAAATAAATCCACTTCACCCAGGCACGTTGTTGTCCAGACACATTGTTCCAAAGATAGCCCTCCACCCATTTATTAACAATCTCAGTCTAGCCATCAGTCTGAGGGTGGTAACTCGTGCTCGGAGTTACCTCTGTCCCACATAACCTAAACAACTCTTGTCAAAAGTGACTTATAAAGCGGCTATCTCGGTCACTCACAATGTTCCAGGGTAACACATGTAATCCAAAAATCTCCCAGAAAAAACTACTCTGCAACCTTTGTCGCATAAAATATAATAGTGATCGGGAAGAAGTGCTCATATTTTGTGAGACAATCCACTACCACATAAATACAATCTCTACCTTGGGCTTTTGGCAAGCCCACAATAAAATCCATGGATAGGCATTCCCACTTCCTCTCAAGAATAGGAAGTGGCTACAGCAAACCAGCTCGAGATGTATGCTCATGTCTATTTTGTTAACAAACATAACACTCTCTAACATACTGCAGCACATCTGACTTCAGGCCTTTCCATGTGAATCTCTCCCGAACCTGTTTGTAGGTTTTGAAGAATCTAAGATGACCGGCTAAAGGGGAATGATGAAAAGCCCTCAGTACAACCTGTCTAACAATCTATCTTAGGACCAATAATATCCTACCCTTGTAAATGATCAATTCATTTACAGGAGTATATTTGTTGTCCTGTACTGCCCATCAACAATGCCAGATGCCCACTCATCTCTGGCATACTCAACAATGATCAAGTGTCTCCGATCCTCAAATATCTCCGTCTTAGCACCTGAATGAGGTCTTTGTGAAAGTGCATCAACAACAACATTCTATATGCCCTTGACATATGAGATGTCAAAATCATAAGACTATAGCTTGTTAACCCACTTTTTCTCCCTCTCATTAAGGTAATGTTGTCAAAGGAAATGTTTCAGGCTATTATAATTTGTTTTTATGGCTAACATCTCCTTGTCATAAACACTTAAACTCTCTCAAGAGTCAAAACACCTGAGCTTCCTGCTCTCAAAAGCAATAGGATGACGATCCTAGGAAAGTACAGCACCAATGCCTTCACCAAAGGCATCACAATGCAACTCAAATGGCCTAGAAAAATCTGGCAATGCTAAAACTAAGCATGAAGTCATAATCTATTTGAACTTCCCAAAACACTCTTGTGCCTGAGGAGTTCACTCAAAAGCACCCTTCCGGGTCAAATTAGTAAGAGAAGTCGCATGGTGAGAGAAACTTGCTACAAATCTGCAGTAGAAAGCACATAAGCCAATGAACCCTCTGAGTTGTGTGAAGTTCACCAGGGTAGGCCAATCCAAAATGTCACGAACCTTTTCAAGATCTATGCTAACTCCTATTGCACTAATAAGGTGACCAAGATATAGTAACTTTGTCATACCCAGTGCACACTTGGACTCCATGGCATACAAGGAAGCCCTATCCAAGATATTCAATACTGTATCCAGATGAGAAAGATGATCATCCCACGTCTTACTATATACAAGGATATCATCAAAGAAGACCAAAACAAATCTCCTCAACTAACTATGTAAGATCCTATTCATGGTGGACTGGAAAGTGGCAGGCGCATTCGTCAAACCAAAAGGCATGACTAAAAACTCAAAGTGTCCACAATGGCATCTGAAGGCTATCTTCTCTATGTCCTACTCCCGAATTCTAATCTAATGATACCCTGATCTCAAGTCAATTTTAGAGAAGAAGCATGCACCATGCAACTCATTAACCAGCTCGTCAATGTGTGGGATCGAATACCAATTCTTAATGGTTCTTTTATTCAACATCCAATAATCAATGAACATCTTGAGTGTACCATCCTTTTTCTTCACCAACACAATTGATGAAGCAAAAGGAGACTTACTCGGCCTAATATGCCCCATAGCTAACAGATCCTGGAATAGTCTTCTCAATCTCATCCTTCATGCACTTGGGGTGTCAGTAAGGAGTAATCATGATGGGCTTAGTGCCCTCCTCTAACTCAATGATGTGCTCTATACCTCTATCAGGTGGCCTGCCTGGTGGTATATCACTAAACACTTTGAAGTATTTAGTCCCGAACTCCTGTATGTCCAGGTGATAAGCTTATTTCCCTGTCTCATCCTATGTAGTTAACAATCTAAATTCTGCTGCCCACTCAATTGCATCATGGCTGATGAGATGTTGCATAAGCATGAATGAAATTACCCTCAAGTTATCCTCTTTCATGGTCGTAAGAATATGCCTTTTTCCATAAATTTCAAACTTCATTTCCATGTCTTTGAGGCTAAGATAAAAAGCCTCAATAGTATGCAACCAGCTCATGCCTAAGACCACATACGTACCTCCCATATTCACAACATAGAAATCAGCTTTGAACTCATAGTTATTCAGCTTCATGGGAAGTTCAGAGATCATCCTGATACACTTAAGTGTGTAACCATCAGCCACCTTCACTCTAATTCCCTCAAATTCTTCAGTCTCTATACCTCTCTTGGATACAACCGGGAATATATAAAATTATGCGTAGCACCTGTATCCAATAATGCAATCTGTACTGTCCCTTGTGAAGACTTTACTAAATTTATCTTAAATTTATTGATTAGGGTTTGGATTGTAATATTTCCTAATAGGATTAGTTATTTATCTTATTAAATCCAAGTTATATGTACATTCATTAATACTCATATCCAACCTTATTACTATTTCGACTCCATGAAGGAAGGAGTGGATGTTATCCAAGTTGCCTAGATACCAACTTTGCATTGGATTCCCTCAAAGTTTACAAATCCAAGCTCGCGTCATGAAGGCTTATGGAACGCTAACCCCTACCTTATCTTGGGACAAAGACCCAGTTGCTTGGATTTATACAAGCCCCTCCTTGATAACATTACAACCTTCTCTCCTTAAGCCAAATAGTAAAAGAGATCTTGTATAATATAATTGATATAATTCCTATATATATTAAATAAATTAGAATATATAAAGTCCTCTGGTCTTGATAGAGTGTAAATATAATATTTTGTTATTATCATTGATTCATAAATAGTTCCCATAGTCGCAGTTTTATTCCATCTCTTCCTTTTGAAGAGTATCCATTATATTCTTCATAGTGGGTATACTTGCCGAAAACTCGCCGAGTCTCGAATACTTGCCGAGTTTTTCAGCTTGGCGAGTTTTGAAAAACTCATCAAGTTTTTCGTAAAAACTCGCCGAAAAATAGCCGAGCTTTTAAGAAAAACTCGCCCGTGCTTGAATAACCTGTGCCAGGATGAAAAAATGTCATTTTTCTTATTGCGTCGTGTTTGTTGCGTTTTGAGCGAATAGGGGAGGAAGAGAGTGGGCTTCCAAGGCATTCTTAGGTGATTCGAGTGGCTTGAAGGCGACTTCAACCATTTTTTGAAGAAAAAACACATTTCCAAGTAAGCTTGCTAAGATTGTTTTTTTTTTTTTTTAAAACATTCTATTTTGTTTTGGTTGAATCTAAATGAATGCAAAATCATTTCTAAGTAGTTAGAAATGATTTTGAATCATTATCGAATACTCGTTGAGTTTTTCAGCTCGACAAGTTTTTTAGCCAAAAACTCGCATGAAAAACTCGTCGAGTTTTTCGTAGAAACTCGCCAAAAAATAGCCTCGCCCGTGCTTGAATAACCTGGGCCAGAATGAAAAAACGTCATTTTTCTTATTGGGTTGTGTTTGTTGCGTTTTGAGCGAATAGGGGAGGAAGAGAGTGGGTTTCCAAGGTATTCTTAGGTGATTCGAGTAGATTGAAGGCGATTTCAACCATTTTTTGAAGAAAAAACACATTTCCAAGTAAGTTTGCTGAGATTGTTTTTATTTTTTTTAAAACATTTTATTTTGTTTTGGTTGAATCTAAATGAATGCAAAATCATTTCTAAATAGTTAGAAATGATTTTGAATCATTAGAACAAGTTTCAACACTGTTTTGGACAAGTTTTTAAGAAAATGATGAATCTATCAATATTTTTTTGAAGAATATCTAGTTTTTTTTTTAATATCAAACCCTACCAGTTTGTTTAGTTTTTTTTTTCTAATTTTGAATGATGTCTAAAAGGATTGTAACTAATTTAGATAGTTTCTAACTTTGTTTAATTCATTTCTAAAATATTTATTTTATGTTTTGAATTTCTATGTGTAGGGCAGCAATTAATCATTAAATCAGCATGGCAAATTCAGAGGAAGTGTGGCCACTAACACCATGCCCTTCTGGATTAATAGGCACCCGGCCTAAAAATGCTAGAGATAAGACATGGAAGTATGCCTATGAAGTACCAAATGAGCCTGGGAAAATGATTTGCATAAACTGTGAGAGAGTAGTTTATGGAGGAATAAATTGCCTCAAATACCACCTTGCAGGCATTAAGAAGCATGATACAATTCCATGTGAAAAAAAAATAGAAGAGATTAAAAGATTTGTTAATGCCCTACTTGCAGCCGGGGAAGAGAAAAAATTGCAAAGGGAGAGGGAAAAATTAGCTATGAGGGCAGCCATAGCTGAAACTCAAGGTGCTCCTATTGACATTCAAGAAGAAGAAGCACTTGAGAGCATAGTGGGCTCTCTTTGTGGCCCACGCATCCTCAAACAAAGTGCCTCCTCTTTTACCGCTTATGCTTCCTCTAGTAGAGTGCCTAGATCATCACCACCATCAGCATCAAGGATAGGCAATTATTTGGTGCCGAGGAATACACCTGGTGCACAACCATCATTAGAGGCCACTAGATGGAACAAGGAGGCACATGAAAAAACTGATATTGCATGTGTCGATTTTTGGTATTTCAACAATCTCCCATTGTGTGTGGCTGAGAGCCCCTATTGGCTCAATTTGGTGACCGCAATGACAGTTTCAGGAAACAGATACAACGCCCCTTCTCGCAAGGATTTGAGTGGGAGATAAGTAAATAATCGGAATCCACATGGTTTCATTTTAAAATTTTAATTGTTATTTCTTGTTTATTAAATCAAAATTGAGTACTAAGACTTGATTTCACTTTGATTTTGTAGGTTGCTTGTAAATGCAGTTGATAGGGCAAGACTAGTGGTGGAGGAGCAAAACAAAGAAAGGATTAAATATGGCTGCACCATTCTTTCTGATGGGTGGACAGATGGAAAAAACCGAACCATTATTAATTTCTTGGTTTCTTGCAAGGATGATGTGGTGTTTTGGAAATCCGTTGATGCCTCCAACAAAGTGAAAAATGCACAAACATTGGCATTAATGTTGGAGAATGTTGTCATGGAGGTGGAAGTACAGGATGTGGTGCAAATCATCACAGATAATGCAGCAGCATATGTGGCAGCAGGTAATTTTAATATTTATGTTGCACGTGATTATCATTAAATATTAATAAGTGATATTTAATTTAGTTTTTAGGTAAAATATGGAAATTGGAAACTAATTATTGAATTTTTACTAATATGACAGGTAGAATCCTCCAAGACAAGCACCCCACTCTTTTTTGGACACCTTGTGCAGCACATGTCCTTGACCTTCTTTTGGAGGACACAGGAAAACTTGATTGGGTGACTCCAACAGTAGAAGATGCAAGGCAGGTCACAAAGTATATCTACAATCACACTTGGGTTCTAAATTTGATGAGACAATACACTAAAGGGAAAGATTTGGTGAGACCCGCAGTCACAAGGTTTGCAACGGTTTTCTTGACGTTGCAAAGTATTATTGGTACATTGACTTCTTTGAAACAAAAGTTTGTGAGTCAACCATGGCTTGACTCGGCTTATTCAAAGAAGCTTGAAGGATTAATTGTTGCGCGCATAGTCTTTGATCAAAATTTTATGGACAAGGCTTCTGAGATTGTGAAGGTAACTTCAAGAATCAAAACTTTAATTTTTAATTATTCTTCATTCAAGTCTCTCATTATTAATTTGTAACTTACTGTTACTAACTTCATTAATTAATCTTTTTGTAAACTAATTTGTATTTTTCAAATTTCAATTGCAGGTGTCTGAGCCCCTAGTTAGAGTTTTGGGCTTGGTTGATGGGGATCAAACCCCGACAAGGGGCGTCTTTATGAGGCCATGGATAGGGCCAAAGAGTCTAAAAAATTACTAGGAGGATAGACTCAAATATGATCTTATTTGGGAAATTGTTGATAGGAGGTGGAACAATCAACTCCACCAACCCATTCATGCAACAGGGTACTTCCTCAACCCTCGTTTCAAGTACGGTGATTCTTATTCAGATTTTACTAAGACTTGATTTCCCTTTGTTTTTGTAGGTTGTTTACCAAGACTTAGTTTCACTTTGTTTTTGTTTTAGATATGATGATTCTTTTTAAGATCCTAATGGAGAGGTCATGGAAGGCCTCTCTATATGCATTCAAAGGATGGTACCCGATGTTGCAGAGAGAGACCTTGTTGTGACTGAACAACAAATCTATGTAGAATCGAAGGGTAAATTATTCTCTCCAAACTTGGCAAAGAGAGCAAGAGGCACTCAAACCCCAGGTAAAAGTAGAACATTTGCAATTTTTCCATTTGATAAATTATGTTTCGCTTGTCTCTTATCTTTCTAACGTCTCAATATTTTATTTTGCATAGGCTTGGTGGCAAAGTTGGGGTGGAAATACCCCACATCTAAAGAAATTTTCTCTCAGAATCTTATGCCAGCCTTGTAGCTCATCCCATTGTGAGCACAATTGGAGCTTATTTGAGTCCATCCACACAAAGAAGAGAAACAAGTTAGCCCAAAAACGACTCATTGACCTTGTCTATGTGCAATACAATCTTAAGTTGCACTTGAAAAGGGCACAGGAAGCACTAGCTGGTCCAATTGATTTGGACAATATAGATCCTTACTCTAATTGGACAGCACAGGAACAACCTCTATTGTTTACAGAGGATGACATCGCTGATTTGGAGAGGCAGGCTATAAAGGAGGGTGGATTTGGTTTCACATTGGATGACATTGAGGAGGAGGATGAGGAGTCAAACGAGGAGTCATTGGCAGTGCCAGAAGATACATCTAGGATGGAGAGCAAGTCACACACATCAGCAGGAATACTGAGCGAGGAGGCACAGTCACGCTCAGTGCAGTGTTCTACTTCTAAGACTACACCCTCTACTTCTAGTTCGTCTCCCTTATTTGCTCATAGAGTTGCGAAGAGGAAGATGTAATTGTAATTTGTAATGATGTATTTCCTTCTAGTTTTGTAAAAACTATTTACTATTTTCCTTCCAGCCATTAGCATTCCACATGAGAATGCGATTTTGTACCCACTTTGCATTTATATATATCTAAGCTTAGCTTGTTTCTTTTGTTTTCTCATTAATTAACTCATTGAATGCATCTTTTGATAGAATTTTGCAAAAAAAAAGCATTTTTAATTAAATTTTATGTTATTTTTAAGTTCCCGATTTTTTCCCAAGTATTTTTTTTCAGGGCTTGGCGAGATTTTGCTGAGTCAGAGTTTTTCATCTATGATTTATATACCTCTCACAACATCTTAGGGGTTAAAACTCAAGAAGGTTGACTCTAAATCCAAATATCCCACTAAATCACTGAGAAGGGACTCGGGTTCTAATTTGGGCCCACTCTTCTAGTAACAAAACACCTAGGGCTTTATGTTCCAGGGAACCACCCTTCAGATGTCATATTGAGGCCATAGGTCTCGGACAATCAGGGGAAGCCAGATTACAGAGTACAACTGATTCCAAGATCAAGATAGAACACGAAGGCCACAAATGGTAACATAGGGCCTAGATGATGAAACAAATTGTTGGATTGGAGGAAAAATAGAGGAGCACACTTAGAAGTAAGAGCTTACCTCGAATTTAAACAAGATTGCAATGATAGAGGACTTATATTTAAATTTAGGTGTCTATTTGTGATGTCTCCATTTTAGCAAGTGTTAGGGACAACATTGTTAGCCCATCATTGAGACCCTTGTGGGCTAATGGATTATTTTGAGGGTCTCTAGTGGTCGACTTACTATTTATAGTAACTCAATATGGGTTGGTTACTATTTTTGGTATGGCACTTAGGCGACTATCTGTGTCAGTGGATTTTTGCACTTGAGTGGGGCTACTCAGGAGATTTAATGAGCTATTGATTTAATTGTTACTTATTAATTAAGCTATACTTAATTAATAATGTTATGAGCTTATATTAAAAAGTGCCAAGTTTATTTAATGTTTTATTATTATAAGTGCATAATGGCGCCTAAGTGATGGAGGTTATAATTTATATTAGCTCAAAATTCAAATTATATACTATGGAAAAAGCTTAATGATGGATTTGAGTTATGTGAAGTGTCTTGAAGAAGATGGACGTTGGTGTAAACATGAAGCCTCTAGTTCGATTTTTTATATATGCAGCCCGAAACACAAATCGAACCCATCTTTTGACAATTATCTTTTGGTGATGAAATTTGTGATGATGCTTGAGGGTTTTGGGAAGTTCAACCAGGCTGGAAACATTAGCTTCTTGCTTGTATTTGCATTTTGAATCATCAAACTAGTGCTGGAGAATTGTGATTTCCTTGTACAGGACGTTGGAGATTGGGTAGTGATTGGTGTTCAAAATTTAAAGGCTACAATCATAGTTCTGAGGGCAGCGACCTCATTATAGCAGCTGCGATCTTCATTGAAGGTTGCAAACTTCATTAGGGGGCTGCGATCTTTATTCTTGAGGGCTGTGATCATGTATAAGGCAGCGCACATACCATTGGTAGCTGCAATTGCATCATTGAGAGGCAGCGTTCAATCCTTGCATTGTTGCATTTCATTTTTGGCTCAAACTAAAGGCTATTTGGATGCACATTTGATCTCCAGGTTCATAGCATTTTCATAGTTGAATAACTGCTTATAGATAATTGCATTTACAGAGTATGTAAATATCTAAATAAAGTTATTGAAGGCATTGCTACAAGTAGAATTCAGAATTCTTGCAGTGCGTTGTTCATTTCTTTAATTATTGTCAAAAACCAAAAAAAAAAAAATATTATCAAAACACAAAATAAAATTGCAAACAATTCCAAAACCAAAGAAAAACATCTTCATCAATTAGCATTGTCAGATCGAAGAACCAACAAGGTTCTTTACAATGGTATCAGAGCAATATTTTGCCATCCTGCAGGATCGGGTTCATACATGCAGCCACAGAGGTTTATTCCAGGAATTCATTATACACGCAAAGGTAGAGCTATACCACCGAGTGAATAGGAATAGGAAATCCAGTTTGGAACAATGGATGATAGATTTGAGGGAAATGCAGGTAATGTAGGTAATGATGAAGACAAAGAGGCTAGAGAATTATTCAAGAATATTGCACATAGACAGCAAGAATTAGCAGCTGGTTAGCATCAGGTGGCATATGTACTACAACAACTCTCTGACACACTTCAACAGATTTCTTTGCCTAGAGGTCATAGCAGAGATAGAGGTACTAGGAGTATCTTAGTTAGTTCACACAGGTCTAGAGATGATCCTACAAGCACACATGATAGGCCTTTTCGTCCAACTTTCTTCAAGTCGGATTCAGATGAAAGTAGTGCCGAGGAGGCAGCATGTTTTACTAATGATGTGTTGGCCTTACATGCAGAGTGGGATGCTTTACCACATGATGTGAAACAACACCTAAACTTTGACAGATTTATGGGCCAGAAGAGAGAGCATTCTAGAGGTATACCCGATGGGAGACAGAAACATAAAAACAGTGATCTGAATCAAGCAACCAACAAATTAACTTTGACTCATTTTGATGGAGTGGTAAGGCAATAGCTAGAGCTTGGGTTCACAAGCTTGACACATACCTCTCATTGCTTCCTATGTCTAAAGAGGACACTATCCGGTTTGTTGTGTTGCATTTGGATGGTATAGCCCATGATTGATGGTACCATGGGTTGGTTTCTCTACACCATGATCAGATCACCTCATACCAAGAGTTTGTTGATAAATTGGTGGAGAGGTTTGTTAGGAAGGACCCAGAGTCCTATTTCTATGAGTTGGCACAACTTAGGTAGACTGAAGTCTGGAGGCCTTCATCAGTGAGTTCCAACGGATTTTAGTTAAGGTTTATGACATTTCAGAGAGGAGGCGTGTGATGCTCTTCATAGAGGGTTTAGTTAAGCCCCTTAGGGGTTGGGTTAAGTCTCTTGATCCTCCCACCTTGTAGGAAGCTATGAAGAAGGTAACGAATTTGGAAATGACCACACCATGTAGTATATTTTCTACTAAACCATCTACTTCCACATATGACACCAAGACGGCTCCAAAAAAGGTAGAGGTTTCAGATTCAAAGAAACCTATAGCAGCCTCTTTAGATCAGGAAACTCTTAATGATCTAAGAAGGAAAAAAACTTTCTTTCTATTGCAAGGGTCCCTATGATCAGAATCATGAATGTTCTATGAGGCCTATGGGCAAAAACAGGTTGATGAAATGGTTTTATGAGGATGAAAGTAATTTTGATTTTGAGGGACAGCCAGCTGATCATGAGGAAGAGATTATTGAGGAAGTGGTTAATAATGAAAAGGTTGAGGATGACTCCAACCTTAAGGTGGTGTATCTCTCTAGCATGAAAAAAGAGGGATCATTCCGGATGCAAAGCCTATTCCCCTTATTAAATCATAAGTGGAAAATATACTGTTGCTTGAGGATAAGCAAATTTGGGAGGGGCGGACTTTCATGAACCATAATTGATGCATGTATGCATATAAATTGACTCAAATATTGCTAAGTTTCTACTTAAATTATTAACATTAATAATATTATTTATCAATTCATAATTATTAACATTAATCAAATCAATACCTATAACATTATAATTAAACACACTATCTCTCCTCATTTTGGGATCAAGCAATTAACATCCAACATTATTATCAGGTGTTCATTATTGTCAAGTGAAAGCATTCAAGTTCAAGGTTTCAAGGAAAGCATTCAAGGTGTTCTTCATGGAGCAAGCTTCTTTACCTTAGTGAAGGCCTAGCAAAGGAGTGTTCTATCAAGGAAGGAGATACACCTACATCTACATCTTCTTTCTTCTTCTCAATCAAGTATTGTTGCGAATTACAACATCTATCACATAAGGTCGTCTTTTATGATTTCCTTTTGGGTTTTTGTGTTAAGTAAAAGCTATTGCTTCAACATATTTGATCACAATCAAAGAAGCATTTGCATTGCCAATGTATGACATTCTATTTTTCATATCTAGCCTCTTCTCCATGACAGAGCGCTTTCATTTCCTTCATTTCATTTCAAGGTTGATTCCAAACAGTGGTTTGACTGAGGCAAACCCCTCTATCCAACCTTCTTTGTTTTTCTATGTGCAAGTACAAGTGGCTCAACTGTCCGAACTTGATTTGGCGAGTACAAGATCTTTCAAGAAGACTATAACTATATTCGAGCGGAACACCTGGGTACAAAATGCCCCGGGCTTTCCGTTCCTAGGAACATAAGACTCAAGGCATTTTGTGCCTAGCAAATCACCATCAAATTCAGATCACAAATTGGTACAATTGTAAGATCCCCGTTTCATGTCATTACAACTTTTTGTCTATGTTTTGTCAGTCTGTTTTTTCTTAAATTGTCTATATTTGCTCATTTAGCCTTCTATTATGCATCATCATATCATCCATATCATTTCAACCCATCAATCAGTGAAGGATCATCATCCCACTTAGAGCTTAAGTCCTACTTAATCCTATTGAGACATCTTCCTTCAAATTGTACATTAGAAAAAGGGAATCTCTCCACCATTAATCACCATCCTCTTTCTTATTGTACATCAGTTGAAAATCAAATAATCATTGTTGTAATCAATTTCTTTTCATAGTACTCCCTAATGATTTTATCCTTCATCCTTCGGTTGGGCACAAGGAATATCCTATACTTATATAGGATAATCTCTTCAACTGCTTTGTACTCTCATTCGGCAAATTCCCTTTAAGTATCTAAGTGGCTTGTGGGTCTTTGGCATACTTTCCAATGATGTCATTTTTCCAATCTCCAATGAAGCTTGTTATGGCGTTCAAGTGGGGTTGTCTAGACAAGGTGTCTACTACCACATTATTCATCCCTTTAACGTACTCAATATCAAAATCCTAAGCTTGTATTTTTCTTACCCATTTTTGTTGCAGTCATTTAGAACTTTCTACTTCATGAAGAACCTTAAGCTATTATATTCTGTCTTGACATTGAATTTTGCACAAACCAATTATTGCATGAACTTGGCCAAGGCATGCATGATGGCCTACATTTCTTTATCATAGATGGAATAGTGTTTCTCAGTTTTTGTGCGCTTGCCACTTTCAAATGCTATGGGATGATTATTTTGCATAAGAACCGCTCTAATCCCTTCACTAAAAGCATCACACTGCAATTTGAAGGGTAATGTGAAATTAGGATAACCAAAATAGGGCATGGGCTCATCACTTCCTTTAATCTTTCAAAAGCGTATTGTGACACGTCACTCGAGACAAAGGCACCCTTTTAAATTAAATCTATAAGTGGGGCAGCTATTTTGGACAATCCATTTACAAAGTGCATATAATAGTCGCATAGTCCCATCAAGCCCCTTAGTTGTGATAGGATTTTAGGTTTTGATCATTCCCTAATGGCTTTGATTTTGTCTTCATCTACACTTACCCCTTCTGCATTGATCTTGTGACCTAGGTAAAGGATCTCCAAGCAAAACTCGCATTTTAAAAATTTGGCATACAAAGACTCTTATTCAAAGATGCCTAGGACTTCCATAATGTGCTTGAGATGTTCTTCCCACACCTTGTTGTAAATGAGGATGTCATTGGAAAATTTGAGTAAGGATTCCATTACCAGTTTTTGGAATATATGATTCATGCATGACTATAATATCATTGGGGCATATGTGAGGCCAAAAGGTAGGACCAAGAACTCAAAGTGTCCATACTAACACTGAAAATCAGATTTTGGAATGTCTTCGTTCCTTATCCTTATTTGATGATACCCTTATTGCAAATCAATTTTGGAGAAGTATCTAACTCTATGGGTTCGTTGATTAACTCATCCATTCTTGGTATATGGAAAACTTCCCAAACTTCAGACTAGGCTCACACTTGGCAAGGCTAGCCTAACTCGAGACTCAGGACTCGGCAAAAAAACTCGGTAAATTGAATAAAACCAAAGAAATTTAGAGACTTTTAAGGATTTAAAATCCGTCTCATGCACCCTTTATTGAATAAAGCTTAAAGACACAATAACATCATCAAATAGAATCCAATTTGATCAAATACATAAATATACATTAATCACATAAGTATAAACGCAAGCTGTAGCTGAAGCAAATAGCAAACTTAGATATATAAAATTATAAATATTGTCAAATGTATATAAAACTCATGGAATATGAAATCCATGACATCAAATTTTCCAAACATATATCAAAACAAAAACAAGTCTATGGCTTAGTGTTAAAGGAGCCTACATCCCTCCTACAAAGGCATCTAAGGTAGGTCCTAGATAAATGAACAGCCATAGTCTCTGCCTATGAGATGCCACTCTGACCAACATCAATTGTGCCTATGCCTATGTCTGATCGTGCTCTATCCTCCTCCTCTTCCTTTGCCATAGCCTCAATCTCTCTATTTGTCGGGTTAATCCACTCAAGTAACTCATTAGTAAAGACAGGTTCGGTAGACATAGCGATCCACTCAAATTCTGGATCGACCTCCTCTAGCGTGATCGGGCTGGAGTCACTATCCATAATCTGGTTCGTTTTAAGACGAAGGTTGTAATGAACAAAAACTACATCATTCGACCTCTCCATGGACAATCTATTGCGCCTTTTTGAGTGAATGTGCTCAAACATGCACCAGTTGTGCTCACAACCTGAAGCGCCGCATGGCTGGCTCAATATGTGAATGGTTGAAGGTTTGGGGTTTTAGGCCAAAATATTTGCCACCATCTAACTGAAATAACAAAAAGAAAAAGAATCAGTGTCATTTCCAACTCTAAGACTAAATTATCATATCAAATTATGCACTTAACATACATTTTTGCCTAGCTGCAATTCTATGTGAGCGGCTTTGCACATTTGATTACCAAACAACTCCCCTTGTGCATTATCAGATGCCTCTATCTCATGCAGTGTAGTTCAGATATTAGTATCACCAATAGACATCCGCTCTACCATTGAATAGAACCCAATAAGAACCTCCTCATCTATCTTGAAATCAGGGCAGAAATGGTATGTCGGATTGAGGTAATGAGTGGGTGCATGGATGGGTCTGTGAAGTTAGAGCATCTCCTATCAATTATCACCCAAATGAGCCAATGCTTACTCTCATCTCCTCCATATACAAATATAATGGCCTCCTTGGCCCTATCAATGCCCTCGTATGTGTATCCCACAGCGGGTTTCTCCCCATCAACCACTCATAGGAGAACTACAATTGGTTCAATGACCTACAAATATTGTGAAATGGTAACAATTAAGTGTGAATGAAAATAAGCAAAATCGCAAAGTTACAAACAAAAGAAAAATATGGATATAAATTAAAGGTAAATACTAAAACATAATGTACAATTTATAAAAAAATTACTTGCACAATCTCTACACAAGGGATCCAAAAACCTGCATCATCAAAAATGCAATCTCCAACATCCATCCCTACAATGGTCGTAGCATAGGTTGAGGAAGTCCACTCCTCAACAACAAACATGGGCCTCTCAAAGCTGTCTTTGATTGCATCAAATATTTTATGCAATAAAATTTGAGGCAAATCTTGTGATACTAGGACAAGACAACTCCTTTTGACCCGTACATTGCCTCATCATGATAAGGACCAATGCATGATTGCAAATAAACTTGCAAATGTTTTTGGCTTTATCAACGCATGATTTGACCCATTCAAGTTTTGCCAATATCCTCCAATACGACGTCAAGGCAATGGGCCACACATGTAGACCAAAATATATTCAGGTGTCTCCATCAAAAGTCTACCTGCAGCAACATAACTTGCTGCATACCTGAACCACATTTTCTTCCCCCACCTCATGTATGACTTCCTCAATAGCCTCATATAGGTATGTAGCATTTTTGGCATGTGAGGAAATATCAATGGACTTAAGAAACATAGTGGATCCTGAAAAATAAAGAAAAATAATAATCAATCAATAAATTGTAAATTACAAAATTAAAATATTAATCAGTAAATCAAATTCAAATTATCCAATCATTTAGGGAAGTGTTTGATAGTCCCAACCGGTGCTGAGAGGGGAGGGGTGAGTCAGCACCTCTAAAACTTTTCTCTTTAAATCTGGTTAAGTATACTTATAACTGTAAGCCAAATAGATTCAAGCATAAAATAACATCAAGCAAACAATCATACACTGACACCAGATTTATTATGTGGAAACCCAATTAGGGTGAAAACCACGGTGTGAGGAGACCTCACAAATTTTGTACTTTTCTGGAGTACGCCTTGTTAGGAGCCTTCCCAATTAAAGGATTACAACGCACTATTAGATGCAACCCAGTTAAGGGATTTGTTACAATAAGGTCGGTTAGTGCCTGCCTGGTTAGAGGACTGAAAACACCTTGAAAGATGTCACCTGGTTAAGGGATTTGATACAAGGGACCTGTTAGAGTCCACCCAAATACTGGGATTTAACTATTGTAATTGCTAGAAAACAATAGAAAGATTGACCTTTTACAAATGGTTGGACATAGCCTGATAAGATCTCTGTTTGTGCTCAACTGAGAAGAATCACCGGTCGCCGCAGGTGTGTTCTCCTATACTGTTGTGCTTCTCTACACACTCTTTTCTTTCTCCTCTTTTCTATTTACCCTAGCTTCACTAAGCATACAGGTTCACTATTTTCTTTGGCAAAATGAAGGCAACTCATATTCTCAACAAGGAGAAGAATATATAGAGTTCTTGCCCTAATTACACCTCTCATGCATGACCTAACTTCACATCCCTTTCGGATACATCTCTCGGTGGAGTATTAGTTCATTGAGGAAACATCCGATGCATGCTCTTTCTTTATCTACTTTATGAAGAAAACAATAGATGCGTGTCAAGCACCTTTCCTTCACAAGAGATAACTCCTTGTTTTAAAGCCACAGATTTCGACTTTAAAATCTTCCAACGCGCCTCAAACCGATCACCATGTTAACTCAAAGTCTTCCGGATTTAGTGCAGTAAATCTCAGTCAAAGAGTTGGTTGAAACAGATAGTTAACTATGACTTCCCCAGTTCATCGTATCATACCGAAGTCTTTACTTGATTGGTTGAGATCCTTATGTTGTGAACGGGTAAGAGTTTTAACCTGTCACTGTTCCTTCCTTTGCTTATCAATTGCACATTATCCTCAGTTGTATTGTTGACACTGGTTTGCACCTTGGTCCTCGGTTGACGGTTGAATCCTCCTTTCGTTGACTATATACATTATCGGTTGTTGAGACTTTCCGTAGTGACCGGTTGCATTTGATTACAGTCTTTTCTTTCTTGCATAGTGTCACCGGTTGCCACACCAACCTCTTTTCATAAAGACCTCTTTAGATCTTTAGACTTTAGAGAGATGACAAATCTCTATCCTCTTTTTCCAATCAATGACAATACTTGTACCGGTAGCAGGCTTACCGGTTACCATCGCTAAATGCCAACAATGTTATGAGGTTTTCACACCATCACCCCATTGCAAATGGGGACCCCCTCTTTTTTTGCTTTAGCAATAGGAGTAGCGGTCTTAGGTGCTCTTAGGTTGTCTTGGGTAGTCTTAGTTAGTAGCAATTTTCGGGTCTCCGGGTCTGAGAGATGAGTTTGGGCAACTTTGGCTTGTTGAGTAGTCAAGTATGTCAGGGATGTGGGCGAGAGTTGGGCTAAGCTAAGCAAGGATTTCAAGTTGAAATCAAAGGATTTGTCATCAAACAAGTTAGAACCTTCTAAAAATCCTTGTTCCAACTTCAATTTGACCTTAGAAAGTCAAGAAAGGTTATGGGAGGTAACACAACTGAAGGCATGTTGAATCCTGAAATTTGGCTAAGTAAGAATTTTTTAGAAACTCCCAAAATCTAAAATCTTTATAATAACTCCTATGAAGCTAAAACCTATCTCAAACATCCTGATAGTATTTATATAAAATATAACTTAAAGTATACGAAAGGATATAAATGTTTGTCAAAGAGGAAATTCCTTTGGGCATGATGGATTCCGCTTGCCCTAGAGTAATCGCCCAAAAATTCTGCCCCTTGAAAGAGCGAGTTCCAAGTCCAAATTGGGGGGAAAAAGTGAAAGAAAATGCAAAAATACTGATTTTTGAGGTGATGTTGTCCATAGAGGAAATTCCTTTGGGCATGGCGGATTCCGCCTGCCCAAAATTCCTCTAGCACCCCTGATTTTCCACCCCCCTCTTATGGCTTAAAATCTTGCAAAGTTCCTCACTTCTGCCTATGGGCAAGTAATCAAGTCATTAAGTGAGCAAATGAGATAGTTCTGGGTATCAATGGAAAAGTGAAAATCAGATTCAGAATGAGTGAAGAAAAGCATAAAATCAGATTGGATTAGATGTGAAATCACCTTAAGAGGCTTGTTTGCAATTGAAGAAAATGAGAGATTGATATGAAAAGGCAGGGAATAAGGAGTGAAGTGACCAAATTTTAGGTTGTAAAATTGAAGTGTGAATAAGAGGAGATTCCTCTAGGCATGGCGGATTCTGCCAGCCCTAGAGGAATCAAAATTCCTCTATTCCCCCAAATTTCCCTCCTCAAGTGTAGGTGAGAAAAGGGCATCATAACATGAAACAAACTTATTCTCCCTCAAGTTGACTTGAATGTTGTGAGTTTGAGGTGAAATCAAGGTGGTTAGGCAAGATTGAAATGGTGAGTGTGAGCAAAATTCCTCTCCCACCCCTGATTTTCGCCACCATGTTGAAAGCCATTAAAATCAACGATGAAGGCATGATGAGAGAGAAATCACTAAGGATAGAAGCCAGGAGTTTGGAGAGATTGTAAAATGTAAAATGGCTTCCAAAATGAGAAGGGAAGGTGATTGTGAAGACCAGGAGAAAATACCTCAAGGCAGGGTGGAATCCGTCTGCGCTTGACGAATCCAAATTCCTCTCGTACCCCATATTTACGCCCTGAAAAAAGAGGCAAAGCATACACTAAAAGCCCGCCAATCTACATTATGAAAGAGGAAATGAAGGATAGAATGGAGAATCCAAGAGAAAAGTTGAGGTGGAGTTGAAACAAAAGTGAAAGATGTGATTCTTCTAGGCATGGCGGAATCCACCAGCCTTAGAGGAATCCAAATTCGTGTCCCTGCCTTAAATCTCGCCCATATTTGAAGTGGAAAAAATGCAAAGCAAAGCCCATAAGCTTGAGGAAAACAAATTTTGATGGCAATCTGATTCTAGGAAGGAGATATTAAGGTCAATTGGGTCGAGTTCAAGGAAGTGGAGATTGAGTTGAAGTGACGAATTCCAAATTCCTCTTGACCCCTTGAATTCTGCCTTGCTTCCATGGCATGAAAACATGAATTAAGTCCTCCAAAATTGGGTGATGATCAACAAAAAGGAAAGATTAAAGGATTGGCCGAGCTAAATGAGAGGTATTGAGTTTGAGGAAAAATGAAGGAGAAGAGAAAAATTCCCCTTGGAATGGTGGATTCTGCCACCCCAAGAGGAATCCAAATTCCTCTCACATGTTCAAATTCCACCCATAAGGAAGAGGCTTGATCAAAGATGAGAAGTGGCGATTTGAACAATAAGTAAAAGATGAAACACCCATTTTATCCCTTCATCATGTCGGCCTTAAGGAGATAATATAATGATTAAATAAAATGTTTTTACTGGCCAAAAAAAGGCAAGTCCGCCCTCATGAGAGACATGCCTCTTCATGATGCTCAGCACCCATATAAAGGAAGAGAGGTGAGATCATTTCAACATTAAAATAAAACAAGCTTACCTCTGCTAACTAGCAGCAACTTCTCCTCCATATTGAGCAGTGAATTACCCCCATAAGGGAGCGATCTCCTCATAAGGACAGCAGATTATCACAAAGAGGAAGTATTTTTTCTTGAAGGAGCAGCGATTATGGACAACTAAAGGAAAATTTCTTCCAAAAATCTGAGATAAAAAGGGTGGTGAGATAATAAAATCTAGGTATACTACATTACAAAATTCTTTTTTTTTTTCTAGATTTTAGCATAATTTCATTTCAAAATTTGCAAGAAGATAAAGAAATTTGGTCTTGAACTTTAGAAAATCCATTTTTGTTTTGATGTTGATGCAATGTTATTTCATGAAAACTTTAAGATTGCCTACATTTCATTTATTTTCTATCAATTTTGTGAGCTTAATGGAATCTTTCCTTTGTTTTGCAAGATAAATCATGCAAGGAGAAGCTAGGAGAGCAAGGAGATGATGACAGGTCAAGCTCAAAACTTCAAGCAAGAGGATGCTCGAGGACTTCAAATGGGAAGGAGGTTCAAAATCAGATGATCAAAGCGTAAATTCAAAGATCAAGATCAAGACGGAGTTCAAGAAAGTAAAGAACAAGGAGAAAGAAAAATCAAAGAAACTTTGCATCAAAAATCCAAGTTGATTTTGAAGAATCCAACCACATAAAGACTTCATCACTTCAAGAAGTTCAAGTTTCAAGTTTGCAAGTACAATGAAGTTCAAATCATGGCAATGAAGAAATTTCCAAGAACAAAGATGGAGAAAGTTTGAGAAGATGAAGCAATTTGGGAATATACCATCACAATCGAAGGCTTGATAATGTTGAGTATCAAGAGATATTTTCTCATCACCAAAGGATTGATCAAGTCTACAGGATGAGGATGTTGAGGTGGCACCCACTTGTCTTCTACCAATCAGAAAATTCCAGTTACAAGCACATTCAATCATATTATGCCAAGCGTACCATTTTCTCATTGGTTCTCAAAAGCATTGTAATTTTCGTATTGGCCCATAGGGTGGTGCCTTCATGTAATTGGTTGATAGTGAGCCAACTCTAATTAGGGTTTATAGGGATAAATATTGGCCCTTGATCTTGAATTGATCTTGGCCCTTCATTGTAATTGAACAACTATAAAAAGATAAGGCCTTCTCATTTGTAATAGTTAAACAATTAGATAGTATTAGGAGGAGAGGAGACTTCATGAAATTGTAGCCATAATGTTATCAAAGTAATTGATGATTCATCGTTGGTCTTCATGGTGGATTACTTAATGTTGCTTTGGAGTATCGCATGGTTTCTTCAATTCCTAACTTAGATTAAATTTCATTTCATGTTAAGTAGAAGTAGATGAGTGGAAGATATTGTTGAATGGTGATTGATGGTGAAGCTAGTGTCCATACCTTTTGGTACTTGCTGATTGTAAATAATAATACAAGGTTAGATCTGGGCCTAAATTGCAAGTGTTTAACTTCTATTGGAGATCTTCATTTAGATTGTGCCATCATAGGGTATTTGGGTGAATATTGACAATGTGAAAATCACTCCTGCGTCCATAGAAGATAGCACCCTCCTATGCCTAGCTGACACGGCTAAGCAAGGATTGGTTAAAGGCTCACCCCATCATCAATATTATCTTACATTCTTAGAGTTAGAGTAGCTTTCTAAACCCTTTTTCTGTAATGTCCCTTCTTATTCTCCTTTTGTAATTTCCTGCAAAACCAACGTTAGTAGAAAATATTACACAATATTTACATGACTCTTACTCTATTCTAAGTTAGTAAGGGGATTTAATTCTTAGGGGCTGCCTCTAGGTCGGGCTTCACAGAATCCCTGATTCTCGGCTTGAGGGATATAAGATCCACTCTAACCAATCGAGTTATCGGCACGTCTTCCCATAGAGAACTGGCCATAAGAATCTCTTGGAAGCAATAAATGCTCTCCAAGCCTACGCATATGCATATGATTGGTATCAGTATATATACTACCTACATGAGATTATACAATCTCAAGACTAGGGAAACTATAACAATTTCCTCTAGCCCCCTCGAGATATAGGAATCCATCTCTAATGAATATAAGATTCATTCTATATGGTATCCATATCATCATCTTCAGTGAACATATAAATGTACAAACATTAATGTTGATTATAAAATCATAGTTTTAGACTTATCTATAAAAGAAATCCAAAATTTACCCAAGAATGCATTAAGTAAGATTTCACATAATATATATATGTATATATTAATATTATATATAATATATATATATATATATATTAATATCTGTATAAATAAAAATAGAAATGTTCATATATATATATATATATATATATATATATATATAATCAATAAATAATTTTATTCATATTAAATGACATACCAAAATAATGAATTTCCTTGCTAAATGCCTTTATCTTTTACTGACTGTGATCCCTATTCTTTTCTTGTATTTTCTTTATCAAGAATATCAATTATAATTTCTATTCACTCATAATTTCATTTAATCGTAATCAATATGTATTCGGATAATCTCTAATCTTGATTCTCTTATTCTCCCTTCTAATCAATATTCACTATTCGATGCTATTTACCCTAAAGTGCTTGGCGCTTTCTTTTATATTTCTTTCCTAAAAGTCACATCTATTCGACCAATAATCACATCCCTCAAATATTACTTTTCCACTAATTAGTGATTACTTCGTAACTTCATTAATCAATCTAAAGGTGGTGTATATGTTGAAGGCTTGATCGTTTTCCTTATTTGTTGTCTAATCACTTTAATGACTACTCCTTGAATCAATCATTGTCCTCTAAAGTGGCATTCTTCATATCTAATATCAATGTTACATAATAAGTCACTGGCCTCCATTATAGTTTTCGTTCCATTTTGCTTATAGATGATATCACGTTGGGTTCGATAACAATCTGCTAAACATAATTATCTATTGTACATGGTATCGTAGTATTTATCAAATGTAACGACCTCAAGTATATTAACTATGTGTATGTGAAGCATATCTTTGTTTGATAGACCACTAATCATTGGAGACACTACTTAGTGGTGTCTTTATAAGAGAATTTTTCCAGGGAAGGATTGGTCTCCTTTGTGCAGATCGATACTCCTCTATTAGATAATGCCACAAATTGTCCCTTTGTAATAATCCCTCACGTTGATGACCGAAAGATGTACGTCCCCATATCTTGGCGGCACACAAGGGATATATCCGATATCTGACCTGATAATAAGCTGGTAATAGAAGGTTGTTATTGTGGACTTATGGTCATGCTGTTATGAATTCATAGCAGCGATGTACCTGATCAAACTGGTTTATTTTATTAAGACAATATCATTTGACAATGAATCTGAAATAAAATCGCACATTGATTCCTTTGCAATCTATGTTTGACTAGTTCACCAATGGTTCTCGATGACCATTGTTCTCTGATTGGTGTTGATCACTTAAATTTGGTATTTTTAATCATTTTCAATATTTTGTATTTTAATTTATTTAATAATTATTTTAGTTTTTTTTTTATATTTAATGTAATTATTATTATTTAATATTAAATCCTATTTCAAGAAGGGGACATCACATTTTCCTTGCAGTTCATTTGCTTGAAAGTGATTCAAAGAAGTTAAAATCAAGTTGCTATCCATTGAATGATAGCGTAAGTCCCTTTGTGATAACCAACATATCACATCATAAAATTGAGTGAAGTCCACATTAAGAAGGAAACTTTAGGTTGTCTCATTTGATCACACAATTCATCTACATTGTTTAGCATATGAGCATCCTTATTCAAGAGAGTTGAAAATTTGGTATTTCATACCTGGAATATTAGGTATTCAATTTTGTATGTTGTAGTTGAACAGAACTCACATCAACAGGAAGTAGAATGATCAATCACCTCCGCAGGTAACAAAAAAATTTAGGAGTGTCCTATTCCTCTTATCAATCCAACTATTTGTCATGATGGTGCAACCCTTTTTGCTCCAAAACACTCATTGGTTCTCTAATGCAACTTTGATATCTTCAACCATTTCCAACAAGAGGGAGCCATTTAACTCAGCATCAGTAGGGGCTTTAAACCCTTCCCGACAAATGGTTACGGCATCTATCATGCCTTGCCAGTAAGGAGACCTGTCACAAATGGATTAAATATGTGTAGTAAAATTATAAAAATTCATTAGACAAAGTTCAAACTTCAATCTATAAATTTTAAATTTAAAACAATCAAATAAAAAAGAATTACCTGGCTGCAATAAATGGAATGTTGCAAAAAGTACCAAAACTTACAAATTATATTTTTTGCAACATCATGGACCTCCTTGTTCCAAGGCATGCTCTCAAGCGAGAGCGGTGAACCAAGAGTAGTGTGTGGCACAAAATAATTGTCCAGCCTAGATTTCCAAACTCTAGGACCAAAGCTAACAGTGCCACTTGGAGAAGAAGTAGAAGCACTAGCAGATGAACTAGGACAAAACGGAGGCATGGAAGAACTCTCTCCAGCACAACCTACAGATGCGGCTTAACGGGAACCAATACGAGCTAACTTCCCCCCTTGCCTCTTCTTTGTTTCCATTAATTCTTCAAATGTTTCTAGTTGCACATAACATGCACAAACAACCTCGGAAGGTGCTTCTTTACAGGGCTCAATATCATGGCCATGTATCCCAGCAATATGGTATTTAAATTTATTGATGCCACCATAATTAATTTTGTTACAATATTTACATTTCACTTGTCATTTTGTTCTACCAGGAAATTCTTCGGTATATTTTAAATTTAAAACAATCAAATAAAAAAGAATTACCTGGCTGCAATAAACGGAATGTTGCAAAAAGTACCAAAACTTACAAATTATTTTTTTTTGTAGCATCATGGACCTCCTTGTTCCAAGGCATGCTCTCAAGCGAGAGCGGTGAACCAGGAGTAGTGTGTGGGACAAAATAATTGTCCAACCTAGATTTCCAAACTCTAGGACCAAAGCTAACAGTGCCACTTGGAGAAGAAGTAGAAGCACTAGCAGATGAACAGGACGAAATGGAGGCATGGAAGAACTCTCTCCAGCACAACCTACAGATGCGGCTTAACGGGAACCAATACAAGATAACTCCCCCCCTTGCCTCTTCGTTGTTTCCATTAATTCTTCAAATGTTTCTAGTTGCACATAACATGCACAAACAACCTCGGAAGGTGCTTCTTTACAGCGCTCAATATCATGGTCATGTATCCCGGCAATATGGTATTTAAATTTATTAATGCCACTATGATTAATTTTGTTACAATATTTACATTTCACTTGTCATTTTGTTCTACCAAGAAATTCTTCGGTATATTTCCAAGCTACATCCTTTTGGCCCGCTTTCTTAGTTTTAGGATTAGGAGTAAACACTGGGGAGAAATATGATTTTCAAAATGTCAAAGTTGCTGCAATAAGACAATTTTACAAAAAAAATTACTATTTGTGCATTATGTTTTATAAACTAATACAAAAAATATAGGGTTTGTCCAAAAAAAGTAGGGTTTATAAAACTTTTCAATTCTTGAATCTTGATTCTTTTCCTTTCAAACTCAAAGTCAAGCTTCAAATTTCAAAGAAAGAAGAATTGGTAAACCCTACATTTTCTTTTAGAAAATCTTTTAGAAAAATTTGTAAATACATATTTACATTTTTTCTAAAAAAAAGTAGGGTTTGCTATTGTTATTTCATAAAAACCAAACAAATCCATAAACTTTCACACTTACCCCTTACAACAAATTTGAAATGAGATGAGAGCTCTTTGTAATTGCTGGTATGGACTTTTTGATACTCCAAATGCAAGTATTAGACTCTCCCAATGTGATTCTTTGAAGATTTCTAGCTCTTCCTCTCTACTAGTTGCACTTCTATGGACTCTTGTTTTTCTTCTAATCTCACACTTCTCTTTTCTTCTCAATACAATGAAATGAAATGCTTTTTAGGGTTGCAATGAACAAATAGCACCAAAAAAACAACTTAAACATTAAGTTTTTCTGCTTCTTTTTTTACTTTTTTCTCTACCAATGCCAGTCGAGTCCCATCACCGGGACTCATTGGGTTAGCTTGTGACTTGTCGACTCACAATTCAAGGTGAGTCTCGACCTATATGCTAGCATTAACCAGTAAGGATGTAACCGGTACATGGCAAAGAGGTATTGGCATTGATTGGCAAAGAGGTGTTGTCATTTATGACTAGGGATGCCTACAGTGTTCAATCATGAACCAAGGATAGGTACAAATGACAAGCAGGTACAACTGACACTAATAAGCGCAAGAAGAGACTGGTTTGGAGACCAGTGACATGTAGTGAGCAAGAAGAGGCACTGTCTCGGTTACTGATAAAGCTCTAACTGATCATTAGAGCAACCGGTAACCAAGGAAAGCGCAACCAGTAATCAAGGTTTCAGTACTATGACAGATAAAGTATATAACCGGAACCGAGGATCCAACTGGTACAGACAGAGAAAGAAATGGTGACAGGTGAAGGTTTTTATCTGTGTACAACCTAGGGATATAAACACCGATCAGTGAAGATATCATCAAGATTGATGAATTGAGGAAACTCACAGTCGACAAACGCTTCGGTGACTTTTTGACCAAGATTTGTTGCACAAAATCCAAACGACTTTGTGTTATCAAGCAGATCGGTGCAAGGCGCAATTGAAGGTTTTAATGCCGAAGTTTGTGGCATTAAAACATGTAGAAATCTCTAGTGAAGGAAAGCTTTCGACACACATCTGTCGTTTCCTTCATAAAACAGAAAAAGCACATGGCATGCATCGGATGTCTCCTCAATGAACTAAGACTCCACTGGGTGATGGATCCGAAGGAGATCTTTAAACAGGTCGTGCATGTAAAAAGCGGAAAGGGACAGAAGACTATATATTCTTCAACCTACAAAGAATATTATTTGCCTTCATTCTGCCAAAGAAAAAGAGTGAACCTGTAAGCTGAAAGAAGCTACGAAAAGGTGAAGAGAAGAAGAAAAGAAGAGTGTACAAGGAAGCACAACAGCCAAGGAGAACATACCTGTGGTGACTGGTGATGACTCTCAATTGAGAAGCACAATGATCTTATCAGGCTCAGCAAAGCCATTTCTAAAAGATCAAACCCTCTATTGCTCTCTGACAATTGCAATACCAAAATCCCAGTATTTTGGGTGGACATTAACAGGTCCCTTGTACTAAATCCCTTAATTGGGTGACATCTGTGTACATGTTTTAAGTCCTCTAACCAGGCAAGTTCTAACAGACCTTATTTTCTAAATCCCTTAACCGGGTTGCATCTAACAATGCGTTTGTAATCCTTTAATAGGGAAGGCTCCTTCCAGGGCGCACTTCAAAAGAGTGCAAAATTTGTGTGATGAGCCCAACTGGCTCTCAATTGCAATCTGACTTCTATCTCTATTTTAATTGCAATTTTTTGTGTATTTTATAGCATATATGATTTTAATTGAATTTTTTCCAGAATTTAAAATAACATCAGCAATTTCAATTAACTCTGGATAATTTGCTGATATAATTATTGATCATGAAATAACCTAAACAATGATTAAGCAATAATCAAATGCCAATTTTCTTTGCACCTTCAATGTAGACGTTCTACAAAACAATCAACTTTCATCCACCAAGTCTGAAAATGCAGCCATGGAATAGATTGACACCATGCTTGGGATGTAATGCTGTTGCTTAAGAAGGTAATGTAGCCTTTAGAATCATTGATACAACCTCCAAGATCAAACAAACAGTCACCAACAATGGCCTAACACCTCAGACAAACAACAGCCAATTCCGAATACTTTTCAGCCTGTACTGTACAGCAAGTATGGCTCTGCAATTTTTGTACGACAGATGGCAATTTCTGCACAGCTTCAATTCAAAAACAAACTCTATTCAATCTGATGTATCCACACTTCCAATCACGAACAAAGCTTGATAATCCAGCAAGAATTCAATGCTCTCTCCAGAAATGAAGACCAAACACTCAGACCCTTGTTCTTCCTCAAGGAATTTCGATTTCTCCTTCAAGACAAACTTTTGTCAACTTCACAATTTTCATCAAATGACATAAGGTATGGAAATCGATTTCTCCTTTGGCTTATAAAGCAAAAAATCAAATCTTCTTCAATACACTTCTCATTAAAGAAGTGTCATCAACACACCATTAAATTATAACATTAAAGTATAAAAGTTATTAAATTAAAATAACTTCAATTAAAACGAGGTGTGACTGAATCACTCTGGCTAAAACCATCTAACTTCTCACAACAGTGTCCTGAGCTTAAACTGCCTTGCCAGAAATAGCAACCAGACCAAAATAGACTTACTAAAAATAGTAAGTCCCTCAAACTAGAGATCCTGCAACGAAGCTCCGAATCACTAAAACCACTGCACAGGCGCTCTGCTAAACATAGCAATACCCCAAAATACCACTTACTATAAATAGTAAGTCTGCCAATCTAACCTGAACGAAGAACAATCCTGGCATCTAAGATCTCTAGAGTGGAATCCAACCACTGGCTTTGCCAAACGACCCCCTCAAACAACCTGATTAGCTTACGAGGGTCACTGAAACAAGCTAATCCCAAGGCCTAAAAATCAGGGACATTATAATTTGTGAGGTCTCCTCACACCGTGGTATTCTCCCGATTTGGGTTTCCACGTGATAAATGTGGTGTTGTTTACAGCTTGATTGTGTGATAGCTATTTCTGTGATAGAATCTATTATGCTTACACTTTTAATTAGTTTATATCAGATTTTGTTTCTTAAGTTTTAGTGGGTACTAATAACCCCTCCCCTCTCAGCACCAGTTGGGACCATCGCTATACTTGTCTGAGACCGAGTTTGATTGTTGAAAGTTAACGAAAGCAATAAGGGTGATGGACTACATAACAAGGAGCCACCACATGCAGAGAAGATAGCCACAATCATAAAGAAAGGAGGTACCATCCACAATGCAACATATTATAGGTTCGTGGCACTCTACAAGGACAGCAGGTCATTGTCATGCTTGACAGTGGGGCCACACTCAATTTAATCAATCCCTCTGTAGTGGCCAAGAGAAGGTAGCACACAGTTCAGCACAAGGGATTTGATGTCAAGGTGGCAAGAGGAAAACTCATCCCATGCACACAATGGGTGCCACAAATTAGCATCACCATGGAGATCTACACCATCACGAATGACTTCTTTGTGGTGGACATAGATGATACAAATGTAATTTTGGGCATCTACTGGATGGAGACTCTCGATAAATACACCAAGAGTTTCAAGTGCTTGGAGTTCACAATCAAGGTGAATGGAAAGGTGGTCTTGTGAGAAATGTCTAATGGAGGGCCTAGAGTAGTCTAGACCAAGCAATTGTCAAGCATGACGATGTGGTGTAGGCAACATAGTGCATGGTTTCTTCCAAACCTTTGGACAACCAACATAGCCATTACCATGATGATGAGCTACAAACAGTGTTGGACAAACACAATTTGGTTTTCAATGATATTCCCCCTCAATTATCAACAGAAAAAGGCTTTGTGCACGCGATAGAGGTGGAGGGAGCCAAACCAGCCATCACAACTCCATACCAGAATCCCAAGGAGTTCAAGGATGAGATTGAGAGGGGAATTCAAGAGCTTCTTTACATGTGTAATGTCCCCGTTTTTTGACTTATGGAATTAGCTTGGTTTGGCAACCCTCACAAGCTAATCAGGCGATCAAAGGGGGTCAGATGGTGAAGCCAGCATTCGGATTCTTTTCTGGAGGTTCTGATTATCAGGTCTACTCTTCGTTCGGATCATTTTGGTCAACTTACTATTTTTAGTAAGTGATATTTTGGGTATGGCCAAGATTAGCAGGGTGTCTGCACGGAGCGTCAGATATCTTAAGATTGAATTTCAAAGAATCTCCAGTTTGAGAGACTTACTATTTATAGTAAGTCTATTTTTAGCAGTGGCTATTTCTGGCAGGGCAGTGCCTATTCCTAGTTGGGCAGTTGGACTTGGTGCTTTGTCAGAAGTTCGTTGATTGCAGTTAGACAGTTCAGTGGCTTATATTTAAAATGTGTTATTAAATTAAATTATTTTGATTTAATTTAATAGCTTATGACTTTATAACTTTATGTTATAAAGTGAGATTATTTTTAAAGCCAATTAAGTGAAAATATTAAAAAGGTGCTTTTTCCAAAAAGCCTATATATTCTACTCGAAAAAGCACTTTTTTGATAATTATGCAATCATTATTTTATTGAAATTCATGAAGAAGACAAACCTGGCTAGGGTTTCGAGGACGGATTCCTCTTCTCGTGATTTGAGCCATTATATGTTAATGGTGAATTTCGCACTGCTGATCTGTAAGTAATTAATTTTGCTACTAAGATAAAATTCCAGTGCTGAGGTATACTCGTTTGGTGAAGATATTCTACGGGGTGAATTTATGTGTTCTAAACAAATTCAAATGGTTTTGCTGAAGTTATGAGATTTGAATGGAAATTGTGTTGTGATTTCTGATATTGTTTTGGAATCAAATTATTGGCAAATTAATAATTTGACAAGAGATGGGAATAGTTTCTATGCTGCGTAAAGGAAGATTGGATGGAAATTGAAGGCAATTCATCCATGCAAGGGTTTGGTAGTTTCTTGTGTATTGTGTGAGCAGTAAGTCCTCACGCTAGCCTGCTAACATTTGATATGGCTTCCCCATTACTGCCGTTTTGATCCTCCAAAGGCCTGCGACTGCTGTTAGAGCCCTCCATCCTTCACGTGTGGGCAGGTTGAAACCTCAGCTAGTTGCCTAAGGATTATCTTGATACAGCGGTCTCTTCTCCACACTCATGGCCTGTTCTAGGAAGCCATTTTGATGCCGCAGGGACTAGGAATTAATGCCGATCCAGTCACGCTCCAGTACAGCAATCACGTGACTGTCATTAGAGAGACGTCAAGCAATTTACGTTGTGGTGTGATGTTATTTGGAGAATTCTACAATAATAAAGGGTGGCGGAATTACCAGGTGCCTCTAATTTCTTTGTTGAATAAATATTTTATATGCTACTGTGTTGAGCATAAAAGTTATTCAATATTATCTGAGAAATTCAATTTATCTGTTTAAGATATCCGAAATTGGTAGAAATTTAGTGACATTGTTTATGATACTACACTTTAATGTAAGAAATTTGCAAATCATATCAAATTTAGTAGATAGAAACAAAGGGAGCCAATTCAATTTTTCACAGTGGTATCACAGCTTTCTTCCTGCCATCCTGTGGGGTGTGGTTACATTAATTTTATGAAGTTGTTTTAAAGGGACCAACACTTCCATTTTCCCTAGCTATCAATAAATACAGGAGATCCAGTTCCAGGAGTCGTCATAGCAGTAAGGGAAATAGAGAGGACCTAAATGCTTTAGTAGAAAGCGTGGAGAGACTTAGACTGCATCAGCAAATATTAGCAAATAGTTTGTCGGATCCAGTTACAGTAGACAGGGCAGTGAGATATATGGTCTCTGCCTTTAGAAGGCCGACATTGAGTTTGCAAGGGAGAAGGCTGGAGTTTTCTCCGACAGTAGTCCATGATGCTGATGTCCCTACATCTAGTTCAGCACCTGCTATTCCCATTCGCAATGTTGATGAGGGAGTTATTGCACCAGAGCCAGTGGATGTTTCAGTGCCATTGGTTGACAGCAGCGCTGAGGATCACGAGGTTGAGGCTCCCAGAGCAGTCACTACGGATTGTACAGGGGCAGCTGATGTTACAGATATCACTGAGTGTTCAGACTCTTTCATGGAGGGAGTTATTATTGGAGATGTTTATGTCAGCTGTAGTAGTGTTGCTCCAGTTCAGGAGGCAGTTGCTTCCTCAAATAGGACCGAGGCATGTAAGGAGTTTCCCAGTGGTGAGGTTGGAGATCTGGGTATTACAACGGGGTCAGTTGATGACAGTTTGTGCTCTAGCATTATTGGTGCACAACTTGACATTGAGTCATGTGTGCAGAGACACGTGTCCGCAGATGAGATTTCAGCAGGAGATGTGGGAGCTGATAGTATAGACATCTGATGACACTTTTGAGGATGTTGTGAGTTGCATTGGAGATTACACCCCCTGTGAGATGTTGGGTGATGACTGCGAGGAGCGTATGAGCTCTGACAGCTCAGAGATTTATGATAGTAGTCGCAGTGTGGGATCAGTACAGGAGACAATGGTTTATTCCTGTGTTGAGGATGTGAGCATGGAGCATCCTAGTGATGGCACTTAGGATGGGAGTGTTGCAGTTGATTTGGGCAACGTAGTCTCATGCCACATTTTAGTTGATTCACATGACGACATAGAGTCGTGTATGCAGCCAGAGTTAGTAGAGGAGATGCAGATAGATGATGTGTACACTAGCATTGCAGATATCTCCGATGCTGAGAGGGAGAATGATGAGTGTTGTAGTGTTTATGGCTTTCTATATCTGACTTTGGGCGTTGATTCAGCATTGTCAGTTGGTGATGGTGGGTTCCAGGATTCTGTGTTACAGGGACTCACAGATTAGGACAGGGAAGCTTATGAGTGGCAGGAGTTTGTTACAGCCAGGGCTTCCACTTTTAGAGACGGGGTTACTTCTTCGGTAACTTATGAGGATGTGCCTCAGGGTCTGGATTATCAGATAGTTGCAAAGGACGAGGGAGCTAGAGATTGTTTTGAGTCAGTTTCAGCAGCAGCTTCCCCGGATTAGATGAGGATGTGTTTGATGCCTGTACTCAGTTTGTAGAGGTGTACTCAAATCTAAGTACACAGGGAGAGGGTGATCTTGAGGGGAGTTTGTTGGTTACAGCTTCCTCTCATAGTGTAGACAATGCATCTGAGATTGTTCATAGGAGGCCTGTTGTGCAAAGTCATCATGTGACTAGCCAGTTGTAAGTTAATGAGAGAGATATTACTTCTACTCTCGAGCATTTTGATGCCGCTCGTCAGTTGTTGGTTGTTTATGGTTGGGGTGCCCCTATGACAAATGAGTCTAGCGGTGGTTACCTCTCATTAACAGAGATTCATTCGTTGCTTGAGGCTGTCAAGATTTTAAGACAGAATTACTTACAGATGATAGCCGACCGAGATCACCTGGTGGAGTGGGGGAGTACAGCTTATGAGGCACTGATGGACAGAGAGGAGGTGAGTGAGCTTACCCAGGAGCTCACAGCGACTACTGAGGTTTTAGAGGACACTCGGCGGGCTTTTCAGGAGTCACAGATTCAGTTGGAGGAGGTGACCGTGGAGTTGGAGCATTTACGGTCCACACCAGCCCCGGATCCAGTTCGATTGCACATTGAAGTGGTTGGTGGTGAGTTTGCTCCTACAGTTGGTGTTGAGGAACTTGATGTTGTGGCAAACACATCTGTTCAAGATATCAGAGCACTTGGTACGGTTGAGGTAGGAGTACCAGTGGAGTCGAGCTCTCAGGTTGATTTGCTTCCCTCAGCTGGGAGTGAATCCATTTCATCATCTCACATAGCTGATAGCATGGGACAATTGGCTGTGCCACATTTTCAGAGGGATCAGCTGTGGATTGCGAGGGAGCATGTTGACGCTTCCACGAATAATTTCTACTGCACCGAGTCTTTTATGGAGTATTTACTTGAGAGTGCAAATGTGCGATAGGATTCTTATAGAGTGTCTGAGGGTACTCTTATCTGAGGCTCCTGTGCTATTCGGAGATTGGCTGGGAAAATTGTGGAGACTCTTTCTACTATGCTTCCCCACAGGGATTTCGAGGTTGGGTTTGTTGAGAGGATTGTTCAGGTTCCTACCCAGCCTGCAGTTAGATTGGAGCCATCTCCTGATTCCCAATTTGGGAATGAGGGGCTATTAACAGAGATTGGGGTTTCTGACCGGCATTTCACGGTGGGGTATGCTCATCATTTTTCTTTTGACACTCATGTGGAAGATTTGATCTCACGCAGGGGTAAACCGGCTCCAGTAGCCTACCATCCATTATGGGATGGATTAGCACCATCGTTTGTAGATGGATTTTGCAATTGCAAGTTAGATTACTTGCAGTATCCACACACTCAGGACTGTTTATCAGAGGGCAGAGTTGATAACAGGGATTCAGACATATTTGGTCACTGTTGTTTTCCCAGTGCAATTGGGTGTGAGTGCTGGATAGACAGCGACTCAAGTTTTGACAGAGTTGTGATTTCAGATGGGTTGAGTTCCGTTGGGTTGTTTTCAACATCAACATCTACAGTTGGTTTACAGATGTTGTTTTCAACGGTGCTTGTTCTGTTGATGTTGGTTCTTTCTTCACAAGAGTTTGGTGAGGATCGGGACATTACTTGTGACCATCAAAGGGATCCGGGTGGTTTATGATGTTGCTTGTTTTTCTTGATTGCTTGAGGACAAGCAATCTTGGGAAGGGAGGACTGTAATGTCCCCATTTTTTGACTTATGGGATTAGCTTGGTTTGGCAACCCTCACAGGCTAATCAGGCGATCAGAGGGGGTGAAATGGTGAAGCCAGCATTCGGATTCCTTTCTGAAGGTTCTAATTATCAAGTCTGTTAGGTCTGCTCTTCGTTCGGATCATTTTGGTCAACTTACTATTTTTAGTAAGTGATATTTTGGGTATGGCCAAGATTAGCAGGGTGTCTGCACGGAGCGTCAGATATCTCAGGATCGAGTTTCAGACAATCTCCAGTTTGAGACTTACTATTTATAGTAAGTCTATTTTTAGCAGTGGCTATTTCTAGCAGGGTAGTGCCTATTCCTAGCTGGGCAGTTGGACTTGGTGCTTTGTCAGAAGTTCGTTGATTCCAATCAAACAGTTCAGTGGCTTATATTTTAAATGTGTTATTAAATTAAATTATTTTGATTTAATTTAATAAATTATGACTTTATAACTTTATGTTATAAAGTGAGATTATTTTTAAAGCCAATTAAGTGAAAATATTAAAAAGGTGCTTTTTCCAAAAAGCCTATATATTCTACTCGAAAAAGCACTTTTCTGATCATTTTGCAATCATTATTTTATTGAAATTCGTGAAGAAGACAAACCTGGCTAGGGTTTTGAGGACGGATTCCTCTTCTCGTGATTTGAGCCATTATATGTTAATGGTGAATTTCGCACTATTGATCTGTAAGTAATTAATTCTGCTACTGAGATAAAACTCCAGTGCTGATGTATACTAGTTTGGTGAAGATATTCTACAGGCGAATTTATGTGTTCTAAACAGATTCAAATGGTTTTGCTGAAGTTATGAGATTTGGATGGAAATTGTGTTGTGATTTCCGATATTGTTTTGGAATCAAATTATTGGCAAATTATTAATTTGACCAGAGATGGGAATAGTTTCTATGGTGCGTAAAGGAAGATTGGATGGAAATTGAAGACAGTTCATCCACGCAAGGGTTTGGGAGTTTCCTGTGTATTGCATGAGCAGTAAGTCCTCACGCCAACCTGCTAACATTTGATACGGCTTCCCCATTACTACCGTTTTGATCTTCCAAAGGCCTACGACTGCTGTTAGAGCCCTCCATCCTTCACGTGTGGGCAGGTTGAAACCTCAGCTAGTTGCGTGAGGATTATCTTGACACAGCAGTCTCTTCTCCACACTCACGGCCAGTTCTAGGAAGCCATTTTGATGCCATAGCAACTGGGAATTAATGCCGGCCCAGTCACGCTCCAATACAGCAGTCACGTGACTGTCATTAGAGAGACGTCAAGCAATTTAGGTTGTGGTGTGATGTTATTTGGAGAATTCTGCAATAATAAAGGGTGGCGGAATTACCAGGTGCTTCTAATTTCTTTGCTGAATAAATATTTTATATGCTACTGTGTTGAGGATAAAAGTTATTGAATATTATCTAAGAAATTCAATTTATCTTTTTAAGATACCCAAAATTGGTAGAAATTTAGTGACATTGTATATGATGTTACAAACGTAAATGGCAGAATACTTGACTGATTAATCAGAGATCAAATGATCTATATATACAAAGAGGAGAGTCGAATAGAATAGAAACATTCTATTCTAGACTACACCTAAATATTACAAACATTCTAATATTTACAGAGATACAATAAGATACAATAATGAGCATTAATAAGAAACATAAATATTATTCTAATACCCCCCCTTAATGCTCAATCTATTTACGACACCAATAGATCCCCTAAATTTAACAAACTTGTCAGGACCAAGGCATTTTGTGAAAATATTTGCAAGCTGCTCGGAGGTAGGAACATAGAGTAACTGAATAGATCCATCTTCTACTAACTGTCGGATCTAATGGCAATGAAGCTCTATGTGCTTGGTTCGTTCATGAAACACTGGGTTCTTGGAAAGTTTGAGCACTCCCTGATTGTCTGAAAACAAAGAAGTCGGACCTGCTTGAGGAATATGCATATCTGCAAGCATCTGACGAAGCCAAACTGCTTCACAAGCTACCTTGATAGCTCCTCTATATTCTGCTTCTATAGAGGAGAGTGCCCGTGCCTGTTGCTTCTTACTAGTCCAGGTAACTGTTGCAGATCCGATACTGAACACATAGCCAGAAGTAGATTTCTTGTCATCAACTGAGTCGGCCCAATCGGAATCGGTGAATCCACTGAGCTGAGGAGTAGCACTCCTTGTGTAAAGAAGACCATAATCTAAAGTACCATGTACATAGCGCAGCACACGTTTCACTGCAATCCAATGATCAGTCTTGGGGTTCGTCATGAACCGCTAGATGTAGCTGACTACAAAACTGAGATCAAGTCTAGTCCCAATAAGGTAGATGAGACTACCTACTAGTTGCCTGAAGAGTGTTTCATCTACAGGAGGAGAATCAGATTGTGCGGACAATTTCAGACCAGTCTCCATAGGAGTGGAGGCAGGTTTGCAATCCTGCATTCGAAACCTGTCAAACAAATTTATGGCATACTTGGACTGAGACAAAAAAACACTGTTGTCAGTCTGCCAAACCTCAATACCTAAACAATAATGAAGCAATCCGAGATGTGTCATATCAAAAGTTCTGCACAGATCCTGTTTGATTTCTGAAATCAAATGTTCTAAACTCCCAGTAATGATCAAATCATCCACATAGACAACAAGGAAAAGAATATCATTAATAAAGTGTTTAATATACAAATTACTGTCTGACGGGCTACGTTGAAATCCTTGAGCAACCAAGTACTGATCAATCTTTATGTACCAAGCCCGAGGGACCTGTTTAAGACCATAGAGGGCCTTCTGGAGTCTACATACTTTTGGTTCTGAACCGGCAACCTTGAAACCTGGGGGCTGCGTCATGTAGACTTCTTCCTGTAATTCAACATTGAGAAAAGCACTCTTCACATCCATCTGATGAACTTTCCAACCATACTGAGCTGCAATGGCAAGAAGGCGAATAGTGCTCATCTTGGCTGTCCGGGCAACTGTCTCCTCATAGTCAATGCCTTCTCGCTGGGTGAATCCTCGAGCAACAAGTCTGGCTTTGTATTTGTCCAAGGTACCATCTGCATGGTACTTGACCTTATCGACCCATTTACAGCTAATGCGTTTCCCAGGAGGGAGATCTGAAAGAACCCAGGTGTGGTTCTTTTAAAGGCTCTGAAGCTCAGCATCCATTGCCTGTTCCCATTCTGGAATTCCTTTGGCCTTTGCATATGTCTGGGGCTCAGGGATATTGTGGATGTTGGCCATAAGAGCAACATTAATTGTGTTGTGCTGAATGCTCTTATTTCTGGAGGTTCTACCCTCAATGAGTTCATCAGGACGAAGATCACGAATCGTTTGAGCCCACCATTTTGGCCGAAGAGTAGAGGAGCCAATATCAGATGCTGTCGGAGTAGCTGGATGAGGAGCAGGAGCTGCGTTATCTGGAAGTGACTGAGGTGGTGTATCAGTAGCATCAGATGACTCATATAAAATAGAGGGACCCAAGTCAGAGATTGCTAAAGACTGAATCTCGGAATGCGGCGGGGAGGCAGAGAGCTGAAATGGTCCAAGTTCCTCATCAAACACAACATCACGACTGAAGATTAAACGATCAGTGTTTACATCAATCAGTCTGTGGGCCTTATGTGTGTGACTGTATCCTATAAACATGAGTTTCTGGCTTTTGGAATCCAACTTAGCGCGTTTGGCATCAGGAATCCATACATATGCTAGAGAGCCAAAAACTTTCAAATGGTTGATCCTAGGTTTGCGACCAGACCATGCTTCCTCAGGAGTCTTATGTTTAACGGCAAGGGTGGGTGACCGGTTAAGAAGGTAGACAGCTGTGGATACTACTTCTGCCCAATATTTTCTAGGAACATTTCTTTGTTCTAGCATAGCCCTAGCCATTTCTGTGGTGGTACAGTTTCGACGCTCTACAACACCGTTTTGCTGAAGGGTGTGAGGTGTGGTGAACTGACGTTTAATGCCATGAGTAGTACAGAAGGCAGAGAAAGCTGAAGAACAAAATTCCCCCCAATTATCGGTCCTAAGAGTATGGATGGGGGAACCAGACTCTTTTTCTACTAGGGCTTTAAACTACTGAAATACAGGAAAAGCATCTGATTTTTGCTTAAGAAAATATACCCACATTTTGCAACTGAAATCATCCACAAAGAGTAAGAAGTGCCTATTCCCAGTAACAGGAGTATTCATAGGACCACATACATCAGCGTGGACTAGCTAGAGTACTTTAGATGCCCGCCATGATTCACCATCCTTAAATGGTGTCTTATGTTGCTTCCCTGCTTGGCAAGCTCCGCGAACGCGATGGTTCTGGGTCTGGATATCAGGTAGGCCATGGACTAAATCAACCCGAGCAAGTTGTGCTAGATACTGAATGTTTAGGTGACTGTATCGCTAATGCCAGAGGCTGCTGAGAGCAGATGATTTGGCGATGAAGGCACGCTCAAGGGAATCGCCTGAATCTACAAGCCTATAAATACCATGATCCTCAAGACCGACAGCAAGTGTAGTGCGAGAAGCACGGTCAATAATCAAACACTTATTTCCACTGAAAACGACATCCAACTGAGGGGAGTGCTTCATAATCTGACTAATAGATAGAAGATTATTTTTCATGCCAGGAACATAGCATACATTGAGGAACATGAGTCTTCTTCCTCCGGACTGAATCTGAACATGGCCCTTGCCGACAATATTGTATTCTTCGCCACCTCCAAAGATTACTGAGTCAGAATAGAGAGTGAATTCAACAAACGAATCACGCCTGTGAGTGAAATGTCGGGAGGCACCGGAATCTATGTACCAGGCAGAAGATTTCACATGATCTGCAGGTATGCTAGCCATAAAGGCATGGTAGATAGATTCTTTTTGCTCTAAGTGCTGGGCAGCATTGGCTTGCTTTTTAATTGAGTCTGACTTCTGATGCTGCTGATACAGATGCTCATAATATGTGAATATCTCAAATGGCACAAACTTCGAGTTGAGAAAATGAAAGACCCAAAAAAAACGGAGAAGTACCTAGAAGAGAGCTCGAAAAACCCAGAAATAATATGATGTTGGAATCTGGATCCGTTAGCTCGAAAATTGAGGCACAAAAATTGAGGCACCCAGAAAAATCTGACGACAACCCATTTGAGATCTCGAAAAACCTACCAAGAATCTGTAATCAAAAAAATTTTACAAACCCAAAAATTAGGGTTTTGAAAAAAAACAGCACTGGCTGAAAAAAGCTTGAACAAAACTCAGATTTCTTGATAATAATGGCGGATTTGTGAAACAAAACATTGTTGGCTTCCACCAATGAAGTCGTTTTTAGATTGTGAAGTCAAAAACGGCACTGTTTGTGCAAGAAAGACACCATAAACTGCACTCAGAAAAGACTATGCCCAGATTTTCAAAAAATTTCGAAAGAAAACAAACCCAAAGAATTTCGAAAATTTCAGTCACGAAATTATAAGGGTTTTCGAAAAATTCCTTATAATGGCTCTGATACCATGTTACAAACGTAAATGGCAAAATACTTGACTGATTAATCAAAGATCAAATGATCTATATATACAAAGAGGAGAGTTGAATAGAATAGAAACATTCTATTCTAGACTACACCTAAATATTAGAAACATTCTAATATTTACAGAGATACAATAGTGAGCATTAATAAGAAACATAAATATTATTCTAATATATGATACTACACTTTAATGTAAGAAATTTGCAAATCATATCAAATTTAGTAGATAGAAACAGAGGGAGCAAGTTCGGTTCTTCACAACATGGAACACGTCAAGCCTAGCTCGATCTCTTTTGCAACATCTATAGTCTAGGTGAAGAAGGATGGAGCTCTTAGAATGTGCATCAACTATCAAGCCCTGAAAAAGAAGACAATCAAGAACCAATACGCCATCCCACGGATTGATGAAGTGTTGGACGAGCTTCATGAAGCAAACTAATTGTCAAAGATAGATATTAGATCCAATTATCACCAAATTTGACTAATAGAGAAAGATGTTCACAAGACAGCCTTCTGGTGCCACTATGGTTATTATGAGTTCTTGGTCCTGCCCTTTGGATTAACCAATATGCATGTTACACTCCAATATTGCGTGAACCACATCTTCAACAAACAGCTACAGAAGTTTCTATTGTTCTTTGACAACACCCTCATATACAACAAGACATGGAAGGATCACTTGAGGCATTTGGACAAGGTTTCGCGAATCATCAACCATAGTCATTCTATACCAGAAGTCCATGTGTGAGTTTGGCATGACAAAGATTCCACACTTGGGTCACATCATTAGTGCGTGTGGAGTGCAAGTGCATCAGGATAAAATCTAGGTTATTCTTGATTGGCCACCCCGAGGACACACATGGAGTTGCACAAATTCTTTGGTGTATGCAGCTACTACAAGAGAGGTGAATATTGTCAGTGATAGAAATAGTAGATTCCTCAGCGCTTTCTGGATGGAGCTTTTCAATATGGCAGGCACCGAGTTGACCCTGAGCACCACTTATCACCCTCAAATAGATGGACAGATTAAGATCTTGAACAAGTAGATAGAGGGCTACTTGCGGAAATACATAGCAACATAGTAGAAAGCACAGATCCCTCGGTTACACCTAGGAGCATATAGTTAAAACACCACCTATCACATGATTGGGATGTCATCCTCAAGGCACTTTATGCCTATGCGGCTACTAAATTTGTGGATTTGGCATAGGGAGATAGTAGGGGACCCAAGGTGAAGGATCGGCTTCAAGAGAATTAAGATATTCTTAGATCCCTCAAGGATAATTTACAATGGGCACAAAATCGGTAGATATATACGGATCGCACTAGATTGAGCATTGTTACGAGCCAAGAGGTTTTGTCTATCTTCACTTACAACCCTATTCGATAGGCAGTCTTCATTGAAGAGGAGTGGTGCAGAGAAGCTTAAATCTCGCTCCTATGGTCCATATAAGATGATTAGACACATTGAAGAGGTGGCGTATGAGTTGGAGCTACCGGAGAACAACAAGATACATAATGTGTTTCATGCCTCTTGCCTTAAGAAGGTTCTAGGGTAGCAAGTTACAATTTCAAATGAGTTTCTACCACTTGATGATGAGGGAAAGCTTGCATTGGAGCTAGTTGAGATTATAAATTTCAAAGAGAGGAAGCTCAGTTTCCCTATGATCAAAGAGTACTGTTGATGTCAGTTTTGTACCACTACATAACATATAGCTATTGAACACTTGATATAGAATACCAAACACTCAACCCTCTCTTGAAAAGTAAACACTCATGAAGAACATGAGAAAACTCCAAGGTTCCTTACACTTGTGGATACTAACTCAGTTACATTAATGTGATTTGCTAGTTAATCACGTAGGCGGGCTTACGTTGTTCATTCAAAGATAACTTGGTGGTACTTCGCTTGCTTGACTTGTTCTTTTCTCCTTGATCACTTTCACTTTCAACTACTCCTATCACTAACTGCTTACTACTCTACTACTACTATGAATGAAGGAATTAGCAAATGGACGAGGATCAAATCTAATGAAAGCTTGCCAGCAGCGCTACCTCCATTTGATGCAATGATTCAAAGGGATACTCTTAGAATTTTCACACTAACACCTATCTTCCAACTCAACTTGAAGTACAAGTGGAAAGATGAAATGCAAGTAGAACTTGGGAGCGATTGGACTAGATTACCACACAAGGCTTCCTAACAAGCCACTAGGACACTAGAGGCCTAGTATATAGATCCCTATCAAACATTCACTAACATCACCATACAACTTGCTATCTACTTCTACTCTAACAACATGAAATGAAATCCTACTTTAATTTGAGAGGTGAGAAGAACCATGCAATACACCAAAATGATCATGTATATCCACCATGCAAACCACAACAATGAATAGAGAACAATTTTGATAGTATTTTGGCAACAATTCTCCAACATAACTCTCTTTACAAATGAGAACAAATGGCCTTATATAGAGGCTCAAAATTACGAGTGGCCAAGATTAAGGGGCAAAATCAAGGGCCAAGATTAAACCTTACAAACCCTAATTAGGGTTACCATCTTTCAACCAATTACATGAGGGCACCAACCTTGTGGGCCAATGAGAAAATTACAATAATCTATCAACCAATGAGAACATAGGACACTTGGCATGATTTGATTGCATGCACATGAAATTGCCACCTCATCAACCTTATCTTATAAATTTATTTAATCCTTGAGATGAGGTGAAGCCTTGGATGCTTGAGCTCGTCCTTAGAAACTTTCTCATCACCACTTGAACTTGCTTGTACCTAATGTCCTGACCTTGAAAGGGTGAGGTCTCTATGCACTTGGGGTAATCTTTCCTTGGCCTCGGTGGCTTGCCTGGATGTGAACCTTCTTGCAATTTGAGAGCCTTGCTCTTGGCCACCACTTTGAAATCGAACTTGACCTCTTTCAAGCTTTCGTCCCGCTTTCCTCCTTCATTATCTTTGCCTTCCTTAACCTTCCTACTAAAATTTGGTTTGCATGCACCCCCCTCTGCTTCAATACTCTTGGGTTCTGGGGGCACCTGCCTTGGCCATACCTCCTTCTCAAATCTAACCAAGCTAGCTTGCACAAATAGCCAAGCCTTGCCTAGCCTCAAATATCTTCAAATCTCTTTCAACCTACAATGAAACCTGCTTCATCGCTTGTACCTGGAGTGAAAATATGAAATGGAGGGTGGGGGTGAAGCAGATGTAAGTGAAAGATGGAGATGGAGGATGGAGCTATGAAAATGTGGTGGTAACCTATCTCCTTATCCTTCTTGGCCAAGGGGGAGGAGCCCTCCATCAATTTGTCTCTCAATTGTATCATGTTCACTGTGCCAATGCTGGTGTCACTCACTTGCTTCAATTTTGAGAACAAGGAGGTCTTAGACATCATGTCCTCCTTGTCTTTCTTGGTACACATTCCCCTTGGGTTCTTACTTGCACTAGCATCCACCATCCTAACCCTTATTTCTGCCTCTTCTTTCTACAATGAGATGGAACTACACTTATCTCTGCCCCTTCATTCCTAAGGATGGGACTACCACTTATTTCTGCCTCTTCAATTCCTATCACACTACACTTATATCTGCCTCTTCATTCCTAGGGATGGGACTACCACTTATTTTTGCGTCTTCAAATACTTATGAGATGGACTACACTTATCTCTCCACTTTGTTCCTAGGGGTGGGACTACCACTTACATCTTCCTTCTTCATATCCTATGAATGAAAACTACACTTATATCTCCCTTCTTCAAGCCCTAGATGAGATGATGAAATGGTGAATGAATAATGCAAGAAGAAATGAGGAATGAACCAAGCAAGAACAAGGAAAAAATTTGCCTTTTAGACAGCCTTCACCCTCAAGCATGAAGATCCTCTTCTTCACCAACAAGCTCTCAACTCTACCAAAGAAGAAAACAACTCAAAATCTATAGTCCTCTTGATAATTCGCAGCCTCTCTCACCAAAATTTCGCAGCACCTGATCAATTGCAGCCTCCAGATTTAGCAGCCCTACTGCTCTTCAAATTCGCAACTCCTCCCCTGAATTCGCTGCCTCTTTCTAAAATCGCTCGTCTAGAATAGCAGCCTCTTCCTTGATTTGCAACTCCTCCTGCTCCCGAAATTTGCTGCCCTTGATAAATTCACTGGCCTCTTCTATAATTTCCGTTGCTTTCCAGATTTTCACTGGCTCAAGACCAGATTTGTAGCATCCTTGATAACTCACTGCCCTTTTCAGATTTTTGTGGCCTTTCCTCTAAATTCGCTGGCTCCAATTTGCAGCCTTCAAAGACAAATTCGCTGCCTTGCTCCTCAAATTCGCTCCTCTTCAAACCTGCCAAGACAAAACAATGAAAGAGTGAGGAAATGAAGAGGGAGGCCCCCCTTCTTATATCCGATTTTCCCTCCAATAAATGGGGCCGACCTGCATTGGAGAAAAACAAAAAAATAAATTAAAATGCCAAAGACAAACTCCAATTAAATGCAATAAAAAAAACGCAGCTCAAGGATAAATTTAATTTAAAATCAAGGCAGATTTGGGGTTCAATTTATTTCGAATTTCAATTTATTAAAATCTGTTAGCCCCCCACATTTCATATAGGGCAGGCCCTAATCTATTTTGATCCTGATTTATGAGTTCTAAGTCCACAAATGTCAAGGCAGGGCCACATGCCTCAGTTATGGGACCAGTTTAAATGCTTAGCACCCAGATTTACATTGATTTAGGGCCATTTTGGCCACACGCTTCATTAAGGGGGCCCATTCAAAGCTTGGCGCCCAGATTTGAATTAGTTTTGGAGACCTATTGGCCACACGCCATATAATTGGGCCTCAAATTGTCTTAAGTTCGAATTAAGGCCACATAGGCCCACACGCCACATGAATTAAGGGGCCTATTTGGTCCTTCAATGCCCACGCTAGGTATAAGGCCTGCTTCAATTCAGATTTGGGTCATTTTAAGTCTGAAATGAACACTCCAGCCCTTCGTTGCATATAGGGCAAGGCCTAATTTGATTTTCAATCTGCTTAAAATGGCCTCTAAGCCAAACGCTAGCCTTACCCCAGCCCAATCAGGCCCCACACGTCACATATAGAGCAGGCTTGCTTAGAAATTTGAATCCAAAGGGATAAAAGACATACGCTACATCCATTGAGACCAGATTTAATATTTTAATGCCCAGATCTGCATTAATTAAGGGTCCACATTGCCATGAATTGAGGCTTTAACACATGCAATTTAGGCCTGGCCTAATTTAATTTCAAATTGCCTCATATAAAAGAAGTCTTAAAGCCATTTAAACCCAATTTTAATTTGTTTTGCAGGTCTGATTCGAATTCTGGGTTGAACTGCCGCTTTGGGGAGTTAAAATTTCGAAATTTGTAGTTATATTGTCAAATTCAAAGGGGCAGATGTAAGCACAATCACTGCCCTTCAAAATCTGGGCTGTACGCTTCGTTATTAACAGCCCAAAAGGCCTAAACAAGGCCTTGCTGACATCAGAAAGGCAGTAAAAGGGGGGTCCCCATCTATGATGGGGCGGTGTTGTGAAAACCTCACAACAAGTACCTTGTCAAATGGAAGGACTTAATGGCTGAGGATGGCACAAGGGAGAGTGAGCAGAGTTTGAAGCATCCTAATCTGAAATTGCTTGTGGGCAAGCAATTCCGAGAAGGGGAGAATGTCATGTCACCTTTTCTTTAAGCAGGACCTATTTCAAATTTTTCCTCATAGCTCATTTCGGTCCCCCATGAATTATCAAGGAGTGCTAGTGGACCCCTTCTTGTGGCATTCTTTCAGCACCACCCTCGGCAAGGTCCTATTTCATATCCAAACTTGGGCGCCAACCTTTCTTGTAGCAATATTCATCATCGATCATCTCTTGTTTTTTTATTTGTAATTCCAATAAGTGTTCTATGCTTGCAGTTTCGGAGGTGCAAGACCCTTCCTAGTCTTCCCATTCAATTTGGAGAAGTCTCCTTAGGAGACTAAATTGTCAAAGATCAAGGACAGCAGCTGGAGTTGGTTGTTCATTGATTTTGTCTATGATTTAGGCATTACTGTTGCTGCGAACAGAACCATCCTTTAGGGAACAGCAAGCATATCATTGGAGGATGGTGATCTGCATATGCGAATAGTATAACCTACATCTACAGTCCAGTTTCACTAATCTCTGGAATCAGCATCAGCACTACTATACAGCCACAGCAATCCCTATATCTCGATAAATGGCACACTCATATTTGCACCTTCCATTAGGGGCGACACATTTACATGTTGGCGGGCATTGCAAACAGCAGATTCTCATATTGATAGGCAATCTGATCGGCATATCAGTCTGGAGGCCGTGATTTTCACATAGTGGCGACATTGTTCCATCAAGCTCGGATAGGAATCAAAGGTCGGTAATTTGCATTTCAAGTTCCATTCAATCCATCAGTATTCATCCATGCTTGCCAACACGGATCTTTGTTTGTAGCCTAAGGTGCATCACTTGCCCTCAATTGTACTTAATCTGATGATTTGAATATAAAATAGATAATTGTCTTCCAAGCATATTGTGTCTTTGTATATTTTTCTTGTGGATATATACTTGGGATATTTCCATAAAAGATCACTTGCTTTGCTTGTAGAATCTTTTTTTAAAAATCAGTAAATAAATATATGGTAAGCATGTAAGATTTATCAGATCGATTGATTACAAAACAATCAAACATACAAAACTTATGAAAGAGGGATATAATTATAACACTAGAAAAATTTCGAGTGACTAAATCACCAATATAGAATGACAAATGATGTGACAAGCTGACTCATTTACGGAAAAAAAAACAAAGCAATGAAATTTCATTTAAGGAAAGTTGAGCAACAATTTAACCATCCTTTAATAGGTCAGATTCACTAGAGACACCAAATAAATTCAAGTTGACCTTTACCCCAAAAATCCAATACACATTGAAAAAAGATAGATAAGTTTGTTGGAGAGCATACCTACTAGCATTATTGTCTATTGAGGCAGACTTTAAAGCTCGATCAAGCCAGTAAAAAGTACTTATGCTGAAAGCAAACAAGAAAATATGAAGACCAACTCATTGTCACCTTACGACACTTGAAATCTTTTATCAATCAATACACAACAAATTTTCTGTTGTGAAAATCCAATAAAACAACATATACCATCCTTGAGCACGTTTCTAAAAAATATCTACCAACCATATTGAAATTGAGTAAAACAATAAATCATATTTCATTGCTTATTCAAATTATACTATGACCAACTAAGAGTATTCTATGAAATGCACCTACAATGAGCAGACTCTTGTTCAAAAACAAATTCTATTCATGACATATATAAAGAGCTATGAAGAAGCATCATTCCCTGGCTATTTTTTGGAGAACCAACAGCATATAAATATTTTAAATAAAAATTTATTTACCATTAGTATGCAATACAATACAATAAACAAAAAAACTTCAATTATACAATTGTGCTATTCTTTGGTGCTGAGCAAAAATCAATCCAAGCAAGACCATAATCTTAAAACCTACAAGACATTGGTATGATCTTTGATCCAAATGAACCTATTGCGAATAAGTGGAAATGGTTTAGTTTTAAAAGTTCAATCCTCTCACCTTTCCCCAAGTAGCTATTGAATTACCTTGGGTCTTGAATAGCATCGCATTTCATATTTAACATTATTATTTATGACAGTAAACTACCATTTTCCTTATTTCTTTTGTGTATTTCTACTGTGTTTCACTGCACGTTCAAGCAATGAAGCTATTAAGAGAACACAAGACTAGGAGGAGGAATGCCAACTTGTCCTTAAAATACTCCCCAAAACATTCATAAGATGTGTAACACACATGAAACGTATGCATCTTAGTACACACATATATGACTTTAGTGTTTGATCATTCAGAGCTTCCACATGAGTTTTCCTTGTAGCATGAGGAAGGTAACATCTTATGCCATTGACTTCCTACTGATTGTGTGCCAAATTTAAATGGATTCAGCTCACTGAAATTTTTTCCGAAGTAAAGACTGCTGTAGTCGATGACTCAATAGAACCAACTAAATATAAACATTAAAATAGAAAAGTCTAAACTTTGACTTATAGTTGCAAAATTATAACCAAGGAATGAAGCCAAATATGAACGTGTAGGATGTTCATTGCTTTTTGTTAAATGCATTGCAGGGAATGCATTTTCTGTACATACCATAATGTAAAATATTTTTTGAGAATAAACTCTGTGCTATATCAAGGCACTCTTCATGGCCCACCTTTCATGAGTAGTGGTTCACGAGAAGCCATCTCTCATGAGCTTGAATTATCTACACTGCACTCACAAGAGATGAATTCTTGTGCACCAATTCTCCAGAAAATGGGTCAAGAAGGGAGACTTGATAATAGCACACCATTATTTCCCACTGGATAATAATGCATTACAAACATGCCAAATGCAAAACAATGAAAGAGATATAAAGCTCCATAATGAATCAATTATAAGGCACAATAATTTATTATGACCTACAAAGAAGGTAGCAAGTCGTAATTCTTCATCACTTAAACTGTTAGCGAGATTCAATGAATGCCAAGTGGACCATTCAAGCTCATGACAAATTGATTCTACCGAATAGTACTCATGAAAGAATAGTTATCGAGAGTAATTTGATACTAACATCAGATAATTCTCAAAGAATGATATTGCAATATAAGTTTTGTCTATAGTATACACATTATATAATGATTGACCTCCATCTATAATATTCGGACTTGTATATCTTTATGAGGATTAACAATTGTACATTTCTGCTATGTTGATTAATAAGAAGGAAGAAAAGTTTAGAGCCAAGAATAATATGGAATTATATCAATCTACAAACTAATAAGTTAAACTCCTAAAGAGAACAACAATGACCAAGGTTAAGCTAACCATACAAATTGCATGTGTGACATCTAATGTTGGTCATATCAATGATACTCCCCTTTGAGTTACAAAAAGAACTTAACAACAAATAGATGTAGAGCTTAAGTAGGTTGAATTACATGCTAAAATTTCAGCTATAACCACTTGATACCTACATATATGTATGAATGTACAAGGAACCAAAAGAAACTAATTAGCATGGCAATATTGAATATGTATGTTAATGAAGTCCTAAGAAAAATTAAGAATGTAATCATTGGGGATAATATGTATTCAATGTAAATATGTGTTCAAACTAACTTAAGATAAAAACATGTGTAGTTATGATCACATTTTGGTCATACCATGCATGAATATATGTAATGTCCCCATTTTCAGTCACTTTGTCTGAGGTGATGTTTAATATTAGCAATCAGATCAATTGGTATGGAGGACTGCTACGCCACTTTTTGAAGTGAATTTCAACTTCTAGTGTGTTCTCTAGCATTCTTGGAGAGTGTCTGTCCAATTATAGTCGGTCACCTGATTATCAGCCCCAATTTTCACTATTCATTGTTGGGATCATTCTAGTATGGTGAGATTTCAATTCTAATGCTTTCTGGCAGTTTCCGCAACTCAGGTGTATTAATGGCCTTAATTTAATTATTTTACAATGGTCACTTGATTTTTATTAAAATGTAATGTCCCCCCTCAGGCAACTTCTTAGGGTTTGTCTATTTTTTCCTGAAATCGCAGGAGACTTCTTTAATTTAGTTCTTCAATTGCTCTAAATGTATATAGTTTATATAGTGACAATATCTTTTTGATGAGACGACAAATTAATACAATGATAATCATCTTGATCTTATATATAATTAGATTACCCAACAAGATTTTCCTATACTAGCTTAGTTATGGGGCTTGAATTGGTGAGATCAAAGAATGAATTGTATCGATAATAGATATTGCTGTGTAAAATCCCCTTTCTAGCATGACCATGATAGTGGATGGATTTAGCCTATTATTGGGTCCTTGTAGGCTAATACTGGTGATTAGAGGACCCAGTTGAGGGTTATGGCTCCGTTTGGTGGGACTTACTATTTATAGTAAGTCAAGGGATGGTTCTGATGAGCTATTATTAGTAATGATCCTCTCAGTTTTATTTTTGACTTCTGGTTTGGGCTCCAAGAATCTTGGAGGGAGCGTTTATTTTTAGTAAGTCACCCCGTTAGGTTCATTCATCGTCTTTCTTCATCAGCATCACGCCTGTGCTGTCAGATTTCGATTTTGATGCTTCTTCAGTCATTTTAGCAAGATGGGTGAATTATGATTATTACTTAACTAAATTATCTAAGGTTGCTATTTTTACTGGGATTGCATATTGGGCACCTTGGTGTTATACTCGTTGGAACCGGGTTGAAAAGTTTTAAATCTTGGGCACATAAAACAATGACCCCATGTGTCAGAATATCATTATATTAATGAAAAGGTCATTTATGGAGCAATGGGGGAGTGTTAAAGTATTGTTCGTTCATGTTTAATAAACGACGAGACAATCATGATATGCATATAAATATAGATATATTTATATATATATATATATATATAATATAATTGAAAAGTATATATTAATATGCATATGTGTGTGTGTGTCTATATATATATATATATTATAAAAAGTATGAATAAACTATTGGTTAAGATATGTTAACTAATAGTTATGTAATGAAGTGACATGACCATAAGTATATACGGTCATGTCTATTCATTACATGACTATTCAATATATACATATACCCTATTGTTATTGTAGAATCAATTAATAACGAAGGCAATTGTATTCTACAATATCACACTAGTATTATCTCTATTGGAGGATCTAGTTTTCACAACATGGTATCAGAGCCAAGTTCCTTCTATGAAGCCTAACAGCTTGAAGTTAGATCCGATCAAATTATATAATCAAGGTGTGATGGAGTAGGATACCGGAGAGATCAATAACATTAAAGATTATATTGTGAGCAGTTCACACATGTATATATTGCATCAAAGGATATTGTATCACAAGTATACATATATCGGAGAAGATATGGTGATCTCAGTCTATACGTGAACCCGTGACATATTTGGTGAGTAGGAGCGAAGACTATCAGTTTTCTTCATATCAGAGAACTACGATATTGTGCAAGACAAACAAATATTAAAGTCGATATTTTTTTTTTTTTAAAATGTCAAAACCATTTTTTTGCGACTAAGGAGTAGATTATAATGATATGGAGAAAGGAAAAAGAAGATGGATTAGGATTGTAGTGTGATTTGAGCGTACTAATAGTACTAAAGAATGCCGCTATACAATGCCTAATATTGTAGTGACAGGTTGTCATTGGATGAAAATAAATGGATTACGATACATAAGGGATGGAGATCTATGATAAATGGTACCGATGAATATATTTGTATAACCAGAGGAGATATGATGTATATGAAAGCCGTTCATGAACTGGGTATCATTTGGCGTGATCATTTTGACCATCCTTTACTATCACTACTAGATATGAGAAATCATGATTACGACAGCCATTATAATCCTAAGAAGATAAAGAGCAATCAACGATTAGAATACAATACATAGACGTGATTATAGAAGTATGACGGCGGCCCATATCAAGAATAAGAAGCCACGGGGATAGACGGCTATGACTAAAGTATGTAGCGACAAAGAGCCTGATTATGCAAGCCGCGATAAAGCATGGAATGATATAATTACCAACGTCTAAAACATGTCGATTAACTGAAGTCTTCATTAGCGGTGACTGGTGGAATTGCCATGGATTGAGTGCACTGCTGGACACAAGGGAAGGCTGTGAATATTATTCCATAATCAGGGATTGGTTAATAGATATAAAGACAATCCTTCATTCTTTAATAGATAACATTAATTAATAATATTACACGGAATATTAAAGACTTAATATCTGCTATCCTTTTGTAAGTAAAATAAGGAAACATCGTGTTCAATCCTACACTCGACAAATCTCAAGATGGGGAGGAGATAAGTTGAACACTGGTTGTAAACGGGATGGATACTCAGCACCCAGTTCATACATTCAAATGATAGAAGATCTGGTACATGTAGCTACGAAAGACTTCAGAGGAGGATTCAGAGGCAATGGAAATGAACAGAATTAACATCAACCATCATGGTAAGAGTATCGAGCATGTGTAAAACATAGAGTGTAGGAGATGGAACTATATATCGTACCAATCATTCTATAGAATTGTATTGCGGCATATACAGTTGGGACACAACCATTCTAAGACAATCAGGGAAATTTCAATAAAATCTGGGCACGATGGAATGGATCGACTCAAACTCTTACCGGCACCTCGGAAATTACAAATAATCTTATCGATGGATAGATCTGATATAATCCAACGTAACAATAAGAAAATATGTATGGAGAACAATTGACGTGGCTTATGCTCAAACAACACTTACACAAATGAAGTCACACGCAACATCCATGATGGAATATGCGGCGATAAAGGAAATTGAAGGAAGATAATAGTTATTATAAGTTATAGCTATTGTTTTGTAATGAGTGACTTACCCATCCCAATCTCCTCAAATTAAAACACCATCATTCCAGTAACAACTGTGTAGAAGGGATGATTCGGTGAATTGACATTCAGTTTGGTGGAGATATATTTCAACAAAATGTTACATCTCTATTGATAGGAGATTTTTAAGTATATACCCAAAATTGATTTGAACAAGCTATATCACCAGGTTTACTATTATGGATAGATGTATAAAGCAAGACCGTCTGTGAGTGTCAAACACATCATAAATATTGACATAAATAGTAATCAAAGAGATTAAATTGTTTAATTACCAACAACCATATAACTTATGACATACATAAGTTGCATTCCAACAAAGTGTGTTAAGGAAAAGAGGTAGAATTGGTTGATATCTTATTAGGGATATTAGGAGGAAAAGAGGATCTATGCACCACATGTATTCCTTTGCAGACATTTGTGGCAGAACCTTCAATGGAAATCAAATGAAGTCTTCTTATTATCACGATAATTGAAGAATTATACTATTCAATGATTATATAGGGTTCACTGATGGAAATAAAAAGTGACACCTTGTTACAGATGCATGATCACCTTATTAGAAAATCAAGGATATCAAGTGACTATGGGCTCACTTTAAAGAAAGAAATATTTGAAACTTAAGATAAGTATTCATTTTTTAGTTAAATTTTTTTATAATTTTGTAGTCATTTTCTTATATGTATTCATATTTGTACTATAAGAGCTATTTGCCTTAATCTTTTCATTTGTCTCCAAGAATGTTCTTGTAGAAAAAAAGGAAGAATGATGCAATCAAGGCATTATGCAGGGTTGTTCCGTACTATAATAAGTGTAGGATGATTCTTTGATCACAAGTACCTATGGACTGCTGAGTGCAGGGTCCGTTGCACATGTGGCACTAACAAGCTCCTACAACTACACTACTCCAAATTTTGATTACACTACGACAGTGAAATTTCATAATAAGTTCTCATGGATTTGTGTACAACCTTTGGACTATAGCGAGATGGATTCTTCAAACTATTTTTTTTTATGGGCTCACCTTACAAGAGGGAATATAAAAGGACGAAAGCATGTGAAATTTAGATTAAGACGGAGTCCTGACATCTTCAGAAAGTTTAAGAATTGATGAACTTGAGCTTCAGAGGCAGTAGATGATTCAGTCAACTTGTGACAAAATCGATCATATTGATTGAGAGGGAGATCATTGTTGAAGGTGAAACAATTTTGAGGCTATAGAAGTAGAAACTCGTGGATAGAATCACAGATGAGATGCACATGGATAGGACCTTTGATTGAAGTAATTCATACATCTTGAAACTATAGTTCATTGAGATGAACATCATACTAGAGGTCTTTATTATCTTCCCTCAAGTCCAAGAGGGAGTGTTAATGTTGTGGCCTTGAAAAAGATCAAAATGCATCCTATGCTAGTCAATGTGAGTCGGCAACCTTATGTCAATTCAGATTATTCATGTATGAGACATCGATTCTCTCAAGAAGAAGGGTATGGAATCACATCCTGCAGTAACACTGAGATGAGCATATAAACAGGGTATGCCTCCATGACAGAAGGGGAAGCGAAAGGATCTGCATCAGTGGACATTCGAAGATCTTGATTCAGAGAGAGTAGACCATGTTTTGTTGGTTACCTAGTGATCAAGAAACTATAGCAGAGAATTATGATGAATTACCATGTGAGAAGGCTATGCTTTCATGTCAATGGGAGAAGCTAAAAGATCAAATTAAGATGGCAACCCAGGATCGTGGTCATATTAATTTAGAGGAAGTATTCCTGATGTTGAGGAATAAAGTCTTAGCTGAAAAGAGATTTTCAGCCTTAGTGATCTATCATTTTGTATCTTAAATGATTCTTGTCTTTGATAGACAAGTTTAAGGTGGAAGCCTTCCTCACTTGATAATAGTGAACCAAAGTGTCAAGATAGACTACTTAAGTGCGTGTCCCGAATGTGCGGAGATCTTGACTCTTGTTATTACTGGTTGTGTAATAACGAAACCATATCATGATAGACTACTTAATTGTGTGTCCCGACTGTGCGGAGATCATGATATTCAAGTCTATTTTCATGACGAGACTAAATTAACTTGTGTGTCCCGAAGTGTCGGAAGTCATGGTAGACTTTATGGGCCCATTCATTTTGTGTTATGAAAGGTGACGATCTTTCATGTGTGTTGAGTTACTATTTCAAGGTGACGATCTTGAAAATAGTTAACCAAGCTTCAAGATTGACTCCCGAAAGGGATTGTCCCGGATGTGCCGAATATCTTGTTGCTTATGTTATTACTGGATGTGTAATAACTTGTCAAGATCGACTACCGAAAGGGTCTGTCTTGGATGTGCCGGATATCTTCACGCCTATCATGATCGACTCCCGAAAGGGTCTGTCCTGGATGTGCCGGATATCATGATATGAAAAGATTCTACAAATTCTATTAAACTCTCTCTCAAGAGGGAGTGTTAAATTATTGTTCGTTCATGTTTAATAAACGACGAGACAATCATGATATGCATATATATATATATATATATATATATATATATATATATAATATAATTGAAAAGTAAGTATATATTAATATGCATATGTGTGTGTGTGTGTCTATATATATATATATATATATATATATATATATATATTATACAAAGTATGAATAAACTATTGGTTAAGATATGTTAACTAATAGTTATGTAATGAAGTGACATGACCATAAGTATATACGGTCATGTCTATTCATTACATGACTATTCAATATATACATATACCCTATTGTTATTGTAGAATCAATTAATAACGAAGGCAATTGTATTCTACAATATCACACTAGTATTATCTCTATTGGAGGATCTAGTTTTCACAACAGGGAGTTTAAATTAATAAAGTGACTTTATTATATGTCAACTTTAAATTATAACATAAAGTTGCTTTATGAGAAATGAAATTAAAGTAAATTAAAGGAGATGAAGACAAATAAAAATGGAATATTATAAAAGGGGATTTGGATTTCATTTCATTCATTCTATTGTGCATTTGATATTATTGATTTGTGTGAAGAGAAATTTGGAACAAGGGTTTCAGTATTCCAGACTTGGAGAATTGTGAATTCTTCAAAGTTTTTACAAGCATTTAGGTATTGAAATAAACACTGAGATTTGCTACAGTGTGGGCTTCATTCAAAAGTTCAATTTCAGCTTACAGGGAAGAATCAATATAGGGTTTGAGTCAGTTTGAAAGATTTTTATGAGGGTGATAGTAGCATTATACCCTAGGCGGTTATAAGTGATTAAATCGCAGCTTTTGTAATTGTTGTGAAGAGAGTTTGAGGCAGCCGCACTCAGCTGCAAACCCACACGAGTCAGTGGATGCTAGACGGCTGGGTCTAGAGCAAAACAATCTTATCTTGGCATTCAATTTCAGATTGGAGTTGGCTATTGGAAAAATTCAGGCATTGTTTAGAGACTTTGAAAAGTGTTGGGCTCAATATCTGTGCTGCGATTTGTTTTCAGGTTTTTTCGCAGTTGCATTTTAGTTTTCAGAATTTACTAAATATTTCTCCATGCATTGTATATACATATAAATCAACAATAATTTATCATAGTTCAATGCATTGGACAATTGTTTCAAAATTACTTTAATGCAAAGTTATTATCTTGCCTGGCAACATTTTTAAAAAATTCAAGAAGATGCTTATTAATTTCAAAATTCAGTTATATATAAAATTTCCCTACCAAATCAGTAGTTTGGCAAAGTTAGAGCCCTTGGGGTTCTTATAGTGGTATCAGAGCTTGCCTGCAAAGTGCTTAACAAAAATGTCAAACACTTAAAATTAACATATCAGAGCATTTTCTTGCCATCCTGCGAGGTTGAAAATTTTGAGTTCCCACGTTTGATTTGTGAGTGATCAGCACTCTCGCAAGTTTTTTTAATCATGGACAAATACAAGAAATCTAGTAAATATGGAAACCAATTGAGCAGTGTGTCACGTTTCAGGAAACAAACAGGTGCCCTAGAAAATGAAATGGAGAAATTGAGGCAAACACAGGAAAGGCTAAAAGCACAACTTTCAAATCCGGCAACTGTTGATAGCACAGCTAGGTTTATGGTTTCCTTCAAAAAGTCTTCCTCACAAAGAAAGCAGGAAGAGAAACAAGAGGATTGTATAGGTGTAGCTTCAGCAGCCAGCAACCATTAGGTAGTGGAGCCTTTTCTCAGTGAGGCAGTTACTAGTCCTTATACGCGTGATGCTAGAGGCTCTTCTCAGGAGCATGTGGTTATGATAGACTTGCTTGAGGACAGTTGCATTGAGTCTCATTATTTCCATGAGACAGAAGCTTGTGATCATAGGAATGTTGATGACATGATAGCCACCATTGATGGCAGCCCTCCATCAACTAGTAGCAATGAAATTACTAATGATACAGGTTCTGATTTTTATGAGAGCAATCTTATGTTTGAGCCTACTGATGTCGTTGTTGACAGGGGAAGTGTAGAGGATGTTGTGAGTATCGATATGGGTTTTGACTCGCATGATGAGAATGTTAGTTTTAAGGATTGCATGCAAAATGTGAGTTCTTCTAATTCTGATTTCTATGACAGCAGTGAGTCATGTTGGCAGCAACATGAGATATCAAAGGTTTTACTAGTTGATGAGATTGGCATTGGTTATGTGGACACTACTGATGATATTTATGAGGACGATGCATGTCGTGATGAGTCTGGTTTGTCATATCAAACTTTAGGATATGACTTAGAGTTGTCATTGGTTGATGATAGGTCCCGGGATCGTGGTTTACAGTGTTCCCATGTTTAAGTTGTCATTGGATAAGTTAAAAGCAAACATCAATCCCACCGGTAAACCGGTAGACCAGCCATACTCCTTAATATGTACCGGTAGAATAGAGGATATGTACCGGTAGACCAAACAAAGTGTCAACAACCGGTTTTATAAAACATATAGGGGATGTATGAACAACCGGGTATAAGATTGATACCGGTCGACTGCATGATAATCCGCACCGGATTATGCGGAGCTGTTTCAATTAAAATCGGATTATACGGAGTATTCATAGTTAGTACCGGAGTTAGCTTTTTAACTGGAGTTAGCTTTATTTCTACGCGGATATTTCAAAGTAAACTCAAGATCATTTTGCAAGTTCTTTGCATGCATGATTTATGGATGAGTTTACAGCTTGGCAGAGCTGTGAGAAGTATTCTTTAATAAGATTAATGTCTTATAAATACAAGTCACGAGATACACAAGAAGTGTTGTTGAATATTCAGAGCAGGAGAGAGATATCTTCTTAGAGAAGCTACGATCACAAAAGGTGAAAGGCGGAGAGGTTCAACAGCCAAGCAGAGAGGAAAGGGTAACATGTATGATCTAATCAAATAGAAAGTGTCATTACAGATCATTGCTTTTACATTGTTAAGCATATTCAAATCCCTCTATCAGGGTGAACCCTAACAAGTTCATTGTATAAATCCCTTAACCAAGTAACATCTTAATTGGTGTTAAAAGTCCTTTTGCAATGCGACTCCTAACAGGGTCAAGATCTTAACAAGTCTTCTACCAAATCCCTTTACCGGGTAGCACTCTAACAAGTGCTTTGTAAGCTCTTCACAGGGCACCTTTATTACTGCAATAGTAAAGTTGTGGGTTCTGTACCACCGTGGTTTTCTCCTTCTAACCGAGGATTTTCACATATATATGTTGTGTTGACCTGTGTATTTCTATTTATGTTTATGAGTGATTGATTATATTCTGTTAATACTGCAAGAATATATATATATAAGGTTTAATTGCAATAGAAATTGTGTTTACTGATTCACCCCCCCCCCCCCCCCCTCCCTCTCAGTAACCAGTTAGGAATAAAATACATGGACTCACAGTTGAGGGGTAAGCAGAGACATGCGAGGAGATTGATATAGCAGCAGCTTCCGCTCCTTCAGATGAGTTATTTGTAGAGGTACCTAGCAGTAGTACCTCGATTGTTGAGGAGAATTGATAATTTGCGTCTGTTACTGAGGTATTCCCAATTCTGGTTCGATTTTCTTCAGTGGATTATGTTGTTGCTAGAAGGTTGATATATCTTCTAAAGTGTTTACGAATTGTTCAACAAGATTGTAATAACTCCCAGAGGAGCTGCGTATACAAAGTCAAGGGCTGTGTTTCATTCCCAAGAAGCTATGTCATTCTTCCTTCGGCCGTATTTAATATCTTAAGGCTGCATTTGGTTTTTTGGTCTGGCTGTGTGACTTCCCTAAGCCATGATTCCTTCTATCTTGTGGTTGTGTTATTTATTCTTGGCTGCGTCCAATATTTATTATGGTGGTCAGCATTCCAGAGTGACCGTACCACTTGTCAGGTGCCTAGCATTAAAATATTGCAATGTTTTTTTTATATATATTTGCAAGGACTTCTGAATTATAAATTAAATTGTTGAGCTTGGGGTGAGTGTCAAATTGCTATATGTTATTATTTAATTCCGGAAAAGATACTAGAAAACTCAAACATTATCAAAACCAAAAAACACACTTGCAAAGAATTCAAGAAGAAAAGTTATTTTCTTAACAAGGAGCCCAGGCAGGTTCTTTACAGTGGTACCAGAGCATGCTTCCTGTCATCCTGTGGAGTTTGAAAATCTTGAGTTCCCACACTTGATTTGTGAGTGATCAGCACTCTGCTTTTATTTCAGTCATGGATAAACATAGAAAACCAAGTAAATATGGAAACCAGTTGAGCAGTTTGACACAGGTCAAGAAACAATCAAGTTCTTTGGAAAATGAAATGGAGAAATTGAGGCAAATACAAGAAAGGCTAAAAGCCCAACTTGCAGATCTGGCCACTATTGACAGGGTAGCTAGTTTCATGGTTTCCTTCTTCAGGAAATCTTCCCCACGAAGACTGCAGGAAGAAAAATGGGATGTTCTCGCAGGTGAGACATCTAGAAATCTTCATGATGAGTTTTCAGCAGCCACTGATCATTGTGGAGATGGTCATGTTCTTAGTGGGTCAACCATTAGCCCTATTTGCACACCGACAGGTGGAGGTTTTTTCAGGGACATGTGGATGTGTCTATCTTGTTGACAGATAGTAGTACTGAGTTTCAACATCCTGAGCCTGTTGTTGATGTTGTGGATAGGGTGAGAGTGGAGGATGTTGTAGATACCACTAGGGATTCCGACACCATAGATGATAGTGTTATCTTTGAGGACTGCAAGGAGTATATGAGCTCTGACAGCTCTGATGTTTATGACAACAGTCGTAGTGTGGAGTCAGTGCAGGAGACAGCAGTCTTTTCCTGTATTAAGGATGTGAGGATGGAGCTACCGAGTGATGACACTCATGATAGGAGTGTTACAGATGAGTCAAGTGACATAGACTCATGCCACAATGTAAGTGATTCGCGAGATGACATTGAGTCATGTATGCAGCCAGAGATAGCAAAGGGGTTCAAGATAGATGATGTTGATACTAGCATCACGGATACCTCTGATGTTGAGAGTGAAGATGTTGGGTGCTGCAGTGTTTCTGGTTTTTTATATCAGACTTTGGGTGTGGACTCAGCATTGTCATCCGGTGGTGGTGGGTTCCAAGATCCTTTTCTGCAGAGACGTACGGATGAGTATAGGGAAGCATTTGAGTACCAACGCAGGGGGTATGTTTTACCTGGCTCTTTGCTGAAGATACTGAATTGTTTGCAAATTTTGTGTTTTGTTTTGATAATATTTGATTTTTTAATTGTTTTCCATAATATAAATAACAATAACAGCAGATAATTTCTAACTTCCAATTCACAAAATGAACAACTTCAGTAAGAAATCCTTGCTCAAATAACATTACATAAATCTAAAATCATATTGGCACCTTTTTAAGGAACGTAGCATGCTAGCAAGAAATTGCACCCACCAAACAAGGGAAGCAAGCCTTCAAAATCAGTGCGCAGCCTTCAAGGCATGAAACGCAGCTTCTTCTGGAGATAATTCAGCCTCCAAGAATATATGAACTTTGAAGAATTTCAAACCAGAATATTAAAACCCTCAATCTCAGTTGTAGTTGCTTAAATCTTCTCAAATTTGGTATACAACAACACCAAATTTGCATACACAGAATCAGTATTGAATTTCCAAAATTCAGTAGCAAAATTCACCACCACAAATGATGATTCAAATTACAGAAGAGACGAATTAGTCCTCAAACCCTTGCCAAACTTCTCCACATCAAAAACTTCATAAAAATTGCATAAGTCAAGAATGAGGTTTGAATTCTCATAAAGTTGTATATATAATATTTTCCATAGCTTCTCAATGACACTTTTCACTTAAAAGCCACTTGCTTTATGGTTGCACATTTTAAATATAATAAACAATTATATTTCTTTCCACTTTAATGATGAAATAAAGACCCTTTCATTAAAATAACCATATTCTGACACATAGGGTCCTTGTTTTATGAGCTCGGGATTTAAATTTCTCAACCTGGTTCCAACGAGCTATGACACTAAGATGCCCAAAATAGATTCCCAATAAAAATGGCAACCTTAGCCAATTTAATTAAATAATAATCATAATTCACCCATCTTGCGAAAACCACTCAGGAAGCATCAGAATCAAAATCTGACAACAAAAGAGTGATCCCGATAATGAAAGATGATGAACGAACCTGACAGGGTGACTTACTAAAAATAGACGCTCCCTCCAAAAATTTTGGAGTCCAAACCAGAAGCCAAAAAAATCTGAAAGCATCATATAACTCCTCTAAGTCATCTAAGCTCAGTACAACCATATGATGACTTACTATAAATAGTATGTCCCTCAAAACAGGGCCAAAACCCACAACAGGGTCCTCTAATCACCAGAATTAACCTACAAGGACCCAATGATAGGCTGAATCCACTAACTCTAATGTTCGCTCAAAATGGGGACATTACACCTCCTTTCTTGGCTAAGTTAAGATACTTGGAGTGCTCCCCCGATGGAATATATATATTTATATATCGAACCAATATGAATTTGATATTAGAATTAAACCTCCCTCAATATTGTAATTGGGTTGTATTTAGTAAACTATGTCTCCCGTGAATTTGCAAAATTGTTGGACAAATTCATATAAATCTTCCACCCCTAGATACGTCCTCAATGTTGTCAACAAGTATTGGTAGTTCCATTCACGTGCATACAGCTTTGGCAACGAATCATAACCGAATAAAAAAAGCTTTGCTTATCAGCAAATGACTATTGTCCATGAAATTGGTGTCATGCTTGACCTCGATCGTTGATTTGTTTTCGTTCTCTCCCTTGTTAGTCTATGGCTATTGCCTCTTACTGTCTGAGTGGACATTATTCGCTGACTGCCCCCCTAATTTTATTCCTCATTCCCCTTATTTATTCTCAGCATGATATCATGGGCGCAGAGGTTAACTGTTAGTACAAACAGTCATATAGCAGCTAGTGTCAACAGTGTTCCTAACAGAGTAATAGACAATGTTTTGTGTATGGTTGTCTGTACAGTTATCATGGAGCCTTGCGCGCTTGGATATATGTTGAAGACATGTTAGTGATGTTTCAGTTATGGACGCATAGTCTGATGATGAATGCAAGTGAAGTTATGCAGTCGCTATTCGCCAGTAGCAGTTTCCTGTGTTTGTTCAGAAGAGCCGAAAGAGATTTTATTGGTTCTTGAGTTGCGCCTATCTTAAGGGTATGCGCCCTTGGAGTTAAGCTTGGAGAAGTATTATTGATGTTCGGTTAAGAGAGCATAAGTTAATTCAGCTTACAGAGAAAGTTCCAGTTGTTTTGGTAGCCGACAGTGTGTAGTGTGCGTCTACAATTATTTTATTAGACAGGTCCCAAAATGAGTTGCGTGCATAGTAGAGCCGACAGAATGTTTGTTGGAGTCTATCATGGTTTCCCTAACATGATTTCAAGGTGGTTCTAACTAGCCAACTTGATTATATCATTTGGAGGAAAGATATTTATAGGCAGTCATTTGTGATTGTTGAAGTGTGGTTCATGGTTGATTAAGTAGAGCAGAACAGAGTGTGTGAAGTGTTGAGCCATCAGAAGAAGGTCTATGTGACCAAGTAAAGTACTTGTGCTACTTATTGGAACTGATCCAGATAGCAGGTCAAAGCGCAGTTCACCAAGATCCAGATATAGTGTGTATCTGTTATTCAGAAGGTTGTAACCTTCGCCCATTTGAGCAGTGAGCTCTCAGACAGTGCATCATCTCCCCTAACAAGGACAATTGTAAAAGACTCCTAACAGGGTCCGACCCTTGACCGGGTCTACTGTACTTAATATATTCTAAAGCTACTCCTAACAGGGTAAAGAATCTTCTAGCAAGGATCATTATACACTGGTACAGAATATTAGTGGGTATCAAGTCCCACCGGGGTTTTTACCTATTTGGGCTTCCCTGTAACCAAAATATTGGTGTTGTGTTCAAGTGTTCTTTCATTGTGTTTATGTTTTATGTTTAAGTATACTTAATTTGATAAAGAATTGAATCTTGTAGATAACTGATTCACCCCCCCCCCTCTCAGTTATCTCTTGGGACTATTCCTAACATATATATATGTATTGTATATTATATTTGATATATATATAGTCTTTTAATATTATTTATTATTAGTTATAATATATTATCTACATATTGTTATTGATATGTGACTCGTGATAGGGGTTTTTCAATGAGATTTGGAGCTTCTTTCTGAGATGCTTCAGGCATTAAAGAAGGTATGTGGAGTTTACAAGGCTAGCTGTGCCATCTTTGGGGTTTGTTTATCCACCATATGAATTGGATTGGGTACGCAGCCTTCTTCACACTGGTGTGTTGATTTTATAGCTGGTTTATGGATGCCAATACACTTGTTATCCATTGTGTAGAGTGTGGGAAGAAGTAACAGCAGAAGGATGTCATTGTTTGGTGTGATAAAAGTAATTGACAGGAAGTTCCATTGAATATTCAGCTACGGAACTCTTTATGCAAGTTACAACAGCACGAGATTATATGAAAACGGTTTTATTGTGTTGCAGGTCATCCCCATTTGATTTGTAACACTGCTGGTAAAATTATGAGATTGCAACAAAAGGCTCTTCCATCAAAGATCAATTTATATATTGCTGGAGTTAAGATCAGAATTGTGTTACTATTGTTATTCTATACTTGCAACGTGTTTGATAATTGTTTAAGATGTTTTCCCAAGCCTTATTATTTATTATTTAAGTAAATACTGTCTCAAAATGCATATTTGTAATGTCCCCGTTTTTCAGTCTTCTGGGATTAGCTTAGTTTGGCGACCCTCATAAGCTAATCAGGTGATCAGAGGGGTTCAGTTGGCAAAGCCAGTGGTTGGATTCCATTCTAAAGATTCTAGTTGTCAGGTTTGCTCTTCATTGGGCCAGATTGGTGACTTACTATTTATAGTAAGTGGTATTTTGGGCATAGCTTGGTTTAGTTGGGCGCCTGCACAGTGTCATCAGGTGTTGCAAGATCATTTATTAGGGATCTCCAGTTTGAGAGACTTACTATTTATAGTAAGTCTATTTTTGGCAGATGGCTATTTCTGTCAGGGCAGTTTGAGCTCGGGGCTTTGTTGTCAAAAATTAGTTTGTTGCAATCAGATAGATTCAGTGACTTCATATTTTAATTGTCGTTATTAAATTAAGTTATTTTAATTTAATAACTTTACGACTTTATAACTTTAATGTTATAAAGTGATGTTGTGATGAAGAAGCTACTTAAGTGAAAAATGTAAAGTTGAAGCTTTTTCAAAAAGCTATATATTCAACTTGAAAAAGCACTTTACATACCATTGATCATTTGATAAAATTATGTTTGTGAGAGAATTCGACTTTTCTTGGAGGTGCTAGGGTTTTGAGCTTGGTCTTCATTATTAAAGAAAGTTCTGCAGCAAATCTTGAGCTTGGTCTTCTTCCAGGAGAGAGCTCATTCAGTTCTTGAATGCCAAATTAATTGGATTCTTTATCCAATTCCCATTTGTTGTTTTGAAATATTATTGAAGAGTGAAAATACGAAAGTTGGAGAGACAAGGGTTTGAATACAATATCATGAAGAAACATAGCCTTTCTTCATCAATTTCCAAGAGTTGTGATCTGGATGTAACTGTGCCAGTGAATTGCTAAGTGTTTACATGGTAGTCAGCATTTAGGGAGTGTCATACGATAATTTCCCAGAGCTGTACTGTGATGAGGGTTACGGCAGGGACATAATTTACAGTAGAAACAAGAAGTCGCCTCTATTGCCATCAGCTAGCATTAAGACTGATCCAAACACTCATTGCGTGAGTGTTCCTTCAATTTGCTGGTGCTGCGTCTTGATTGAAGGCATTGCTGGCAATGTTGGAAGGGCTGCGTACTTGTTACAAGCAACCGCATTTGAAAAAGGTGGTATAAATTTAATTTATATGTTGGAAAAAGGAATTCAATTTGTGTGAAGATAAGATTACTATGTTTTATGCAAGCATTACAGAATTCAATAGTTAGTGTTATTGCAAATATTTTAGTAGATAAGATAAGCTAAGATAAGATAAATTATTAATGTCCAACAAGAGACGACCAAAAGGGTCTACGAGACTAGAAGCATACAGAGCAAAAACAGCCAACAGCAAGAGCACCAAACAGTGTCTAGGGAAAAAACAACAACAACAAAGCAGAAGAGAGAAGAACCAGGAAGAGCGCCTAGAGGCTCTTTCTGGGTGAGAAGTAATCAAGCACTGAAGTATACGATCCAAGACTAGAAGGAGCCCTAGACCGTCTCTAAATAGCTCTGGAGGTGGAGTGCCGCTGCCGAGTGTGATCTCTATGATCCCTACAAGGTCTCACAAACCTAGTGTGTCCAGAGGAAGGAGGACCGAGAGGGCACTTCGTGCCACGGGCAGGAGACGCCGAAGTAAAAAAGGATGTGATAAGCTGATCAGATCTCTAGCTGGACGGGAACAGAAGCTAGAGGGTGGAATCCCAAAGTCGTGTGGTCTCCTGAAGATAAAGAGCAAGGCACCATTGATCGGTGTATCTAAAGGAGGCGAGGGAACTGCACTCTCTGAACAAGTAGTAAAATATCCCTCTAATCTTGTAGTAAATAGGGCACCGGAAAATGAAATGTGCCTCGGACTCAGTCTCCATCAAGGTGCATAGGCAGCAGATTCGGTCAACCCTATCAATGTGGTGATCTGTCTGGATGCAGAGCCGATGAGAGCCGACTCTGAAAGACCCCAAAGAAATACGGAGAGCGTGACTCCATCGGTGGGTCAGGTATGAAGGACGCACAATGACCCCATCCAGAATCTCCATATAGTGCTCGGCATAAAAGGCCATCCTGGGACGAAGCACTCCACGAGGGTTGCACCAAGTCATAATGATATACTTTCTGTAGATGTTGAGTCTGACGTGACCATTGAGATCCTGCTGAGAGGGGAGGAGAGGGGAGGGAGCATCCAAGGAGAACTGAAATGGGGGTAAATGATCAATCGAGATCCCCACGGAACCCAACAAGGCAGCAACCTGGGCGTACCGACAACGAGCTCTACCAGAGGGATCAACACTAGCCAGGGCCAAAGAAGAGCAGTAAGCAAGATAAGGATATCTCTGCCGACCGACAGTAGAATCAGCAAAACCCCAGAGACGTTGAAGGAACCAGATCAAATAAAAAATGGCTGCAAGTCTAAAAGGATCAACACCAAACTCAACGAGGATAACGTTGTGAGGAGTAGAACGATGACATCTGATGAGGCGCCGAAGGAGGACCTGAACTCTCTCGACAAAAGTCCAGTCTAACTCAAGGAGAGAGGGCCCCCACACAATAGTCATATAGCACAGTCGGCCTGACTAAAGAGTCAAGGAGGGCCAACTTGCACCTGATGTCCTGAAAGTGGTGTCTGAAGCAATATCTCTCAAGCAGCCCCAAGGAGCCCAACCCCTTGTTGATCCAGGGCTTCATAGCAGGTCTCAAGCTGAAATGAAGGCTAGAGAACTTAACCCCAAGGTAAGTGTAGGAGGAAGAGATCTCGATCTCCGAGCCCTGAAAATAAAAGTGAAGATGAGAGGTCTTCAAATAATTGAAGACCATCACCCAAGTCTTGCCCAGGTTCACAACCAACTGTCGAAGATCATAGAAGGAAGTCAAACCATAAAGGAGTCTCTGTAAACCCTCGGGGGAAGCGGCCAGGAGGACCACATCGTCAGCAAATAAAAGAATGGAGATCAACACCTGATGCAGATAGCAACCGTCGTCGAGGAGCAAGAGATCTCGGAGGAAAGCCTCGAACTCATCAATGTAAATGCCAAAAAGCATAGGAGAGAGAAGGCAGCCTTGCTTCACCCCGATGGTACTCTGGATCGGCTCGGAGAAATCTTGTGGAGTCCTAAATCTGCCCACCACACACTCATAGAGCCTCATAATAGCAGTCAAGAGAATCTCGGGGATCCTAATGTCTCTGAGTCTCTGGAAAAGGGCCACTCGAGGAACAAAGTCGAAAGCCTTATTCAAATCCACAAAGCAGCAGTAAACCTTCGCCGAGCGGAAGCGGGCCTCCTCGATGATAGTCCGTAGGGTCAAAATGTGGTCCATGGTCACGAAATTAGTCCGAAAACCTGCCTGCACCTTCGCCCGGCACTGGCAACGGTCAAGCTCTCTAGATAAAATAGTTTTCAGTACTGTAGCATAGAGTTTGGTAAAAGTGTGTGACAATACACACCAGTGCTGAGAGGGGAGGGGTCAATCAGCACTTCTAAATATTTTCTCTTAACTCTGGTAAAGTGTACTTATAACTGTGAACCAGACAGATTCAAACATGTAATAACAGTCAATAGACAATCACATAGTGTCACCATATTTATCACATGGAAACCCGATTAGAGTAAAAATAACAGTGTGAGGAGACCTCACAAATTTTGCACTCTTCTGGAGTACGCCTTGTTAGGATTCTTCCCAGTTAAAGGATCAAAACGCACTGTTAGATGCGACCCGGTTAAGGGATTTGTTACAATAAGGCCGGTTAGTGCCTGCCCGGTTAGAGTACTTTGAACACCTTGAAAGATGTCACCCAGTTAAGGGATTTGATACAAGGGACCTGTTAGAGTCCACCCAAATACTGGGATTTTAACTATTGTAATTGCTAGAAAACAATAGAGGGATTGACCTTTTACAGATGGCTATGCATAGCCTGATAAGATCTCTGCTTCTGCTCAACTGAGAAGCGTCACAGGTCACTGTAGGTGTGTTCTCCTCTACTATTGTCCTTCTCTGCACAATCTTCCTTCTCTCTTCTTCAAACTTCTTACCTTGGCTTCTACAGCTTACAGGTTCACTCTTTTTTTTTGGCAGAACGAAGGCAACTTCTATTCGCCTCAGGCAGAAGAATATATAGAGCCCTAGCCCTAATTATGCTCATCATGTGTGACCTAATTACAGATCCTTCTCGGATTCATCACTAAGTGGAGTACCAGTTCACTTAGGAAACATCTGATGCATGCCCCTGTTTATCTATTGTAAAAAGAAAACAATAGATACATGTCAAGCATCTTTCCTTTACAAGAGATAATGCCTTGTTTTAAAGCCACAGATTCCGGCTATAAAACCTCCAAAAGCGCCCCAAACCGATCACCAGTTTAACTCAAGGACCTCCGGACTTGTCGCAGAAAATCCCGGTCAAGGAGTTGGTTGGAACAGATAGTTGACTATGACTTCCTCGGTTCATACTGAAGTCATTACTAGATCGGTAGAGATTCTCATGCTGTGATCAAGTAACAATCTTTGACCTGTTGCTATCTCTTCCTTGGCTTACTGGTTGCACCTTCCTCGGTTGTGTTGTTGACACCGGTTAGCCGTTGCTCTCTCTGTACTTGACTACACCGGTTGTAGCCAGATCCTCGATTGAAGGTGGAATCCTCTGTTACTTGACTGTTTACTTTACCCGGTTGTTGATGCTTTGTATAGTGACCACTTCGTTACTTGACTGTTTACTTTACCTGGTTGCAAATGCTTTGTATAGTGAGTGGTGTTTATATGTTGACATCATCTGCCAAACCATCCTTCCTTCATATAGATCTCTTTGGATTTTAAGACTTAATAGAGATGACAAAACTCTATCTTCTTTTGCCAATCAATGACAATACTTATACTTCTACCGATAGAAGGCTTACCGGTTACCATCATATAATGCCAACAATTTCCCCCTTTGGCATTAATGGCAAAACCTTGATGGGCAATCACAGTATTGTGTCACTGCTTCTCCTACAGTTTGTTCACTAGATTTTGCCAAACTCTCCCCCTTTTTGACAATAATGCCAAAGGCTAGTCAAAAAGACCATCTTTTTTCTAATCTGCTCCCCCTATGAGCAGCAGCACTTTTCATCAGTCCAGAAAAGATGAGGTGTAACCCTCTGTTGAAGCATAATGAACTCATGATCGCCTTGTCAAGTTTACTAAATATCTTGAATGGGTATTACCCCTAGTTTACCTCTGAGATACTCAAAAGTACTCTTTGGTAATGGCTTTGTAAAGATATCAGCAATTTGTTCCTTGGTGGGAACATACTCCAATCTCAACTCTTTGTGTTGTACCAACTCTCTTAAGTAGTGATACTTGATGGCAATGTGTTTTGTCTTGGAGTGCATAACAGGGTTCTTGGATATGTTAATTGCACTGGTGCTATCACAATAGATAGCTATCAGTTCGGGTATCTATTCTTTGATTCCTTCCGACAGTTGTTTGATCCAGATTACCTGTGTGCAATTGATTGGTGCAGCAACATATTCAGCCTCTGCAGTAGATTGTGAAATGCAATTTTGTTTCTTGCTTGTCCAAGAAACAATTCTTCCACCGAGAAAGAATGGACCACCCCTTGTACTCTTTCTGTCATCAATGTTGCCTTCCCAGTTTGCATCAGTGTATACTTTTACCTCAAATCCTCCCTTGTGTGCAAACCATAAACCAAATTCCTCAGTTCCCTTTAAATACCTGAATATTCTTTTTACTGCTATCAGATGTGTCTCTTTGGGATTACCAGATAATCTTGCCACTATGCCAACCACATGTGGAATGTCCGGTCTACTGTGAACATCATACTGCAGTTTTCCTATCATGGACCGATACATTGTTTCATTCACTTCTCTTGCATCATCCTCCTTTGATAACTTGAGGTTAGTTATCATTGGGCTTCCAACCAATTTAGAATCTTCAAATCCAAAAGTCTTAAGAATTTCTTTTATATACATGGACTGAGAGATAAAAATACCTTCTTTTAGCTAATGGACCTGTAGTCCAATGAAGAATTTTATGGCGCCTATCATAGACATCTCAAATTCTTTCTTCATCTCTTCAGCGAAGGTTTTGCTCATCCTGTCATCTCCTCCAAAAATGATGTCATCCACAAAGATCTCAGCAATCAAATTTCCATCTTTTCCGGTCTTGAGATTCATATTGTTGTTGTCCTCCGTTCTTGTCAATCCTATGGTCAGAAGGTATGAATGCAACCTCTCATAACAAGCCCTTAGAGCTTGCTTAAGCCCATAAAGAGCCTTTTTCAGTTTACAAACCATACCACTATCTTGTGCAGATGTGAAGTCTTCCGGTTGTTCAATGTAGACCTCTTCTTCCAGTATTCCGTTCAGGAATGCAGACTTGACATCTATCTAATATACTTGGAATCTTTTGTGAGCAGCATAGGCGAGAAGAATCCTTACTCCTTCCAATCTGGCCACCGGTGCAAAAGTTTCTCCATAGTCCAGTCCAGCTTCCTAGGCATAACCTTTGCATACTAGTCTTGCATTATTTTTTATTACTTTCCCATCCTCATTCAACTTGTTCCTGTAGACCCACTTGGTCCCTATGACATTCTTGTCCTTTGGTCTTGGCACAAACTCCCATGTATGATTTTTTTCAATTTGCTAAATTTCTTCCTCCATGACCTTCACCCAATTGTCACCTTCTAGAGCTTCCCTGGTGGATTTGGGCTCTATACAAGAAAGTAAACAGATATTCTCTCTGGCATTTTTCCTGGTTAAGATATTTGCATGTTTGTCACCAATTATATTGTTAGTGGTATGATATGTGACATACCTTGGAAGAACCGGTCTCTGTTCCCGGTCTAGTTCTTCTGGTTGAGCATTTTCTTCACCATGGTTATGGGCATCATCTTGTTCACCATCCTGTGTTAACCTGTTGGCTTCAGGTACAATCTCCTGCTCTAGATGTCTATCCATGTGTATTTCTCCTTCATCTTCAGTTGTTGCTTCATTGAACTCAAAGGCATTTCCTTCATTTAGACCTTTAAGACTGTCATGATCATCATGACCGGTCTTGTTATTCAGTTATGAAGATTCATCAACTTTTACATTGATACTTTCAATTATCTTGCATGTTCTCTTGTTCAGACACTGATAGGCGTTACTTTTGGTAGAGTAACCCAAAAACGTTCATTCATCGCTCTTGGGATCAAACTTCCCAGAGTACATATCTCTTTTGATGTAACATTTACTACCAAAGATTTTGAAGTAAACTACACTAGCAGTATGCTTGAACCAAAGTTCATAAGGAGTTTCACCGGTTCCCTTTTTTATTTGAACTTGGTTGAGTGTGTAGACAACAATACTGACGGCTTCTCTCCAGAAGTGATGAGGGAGATCCTTCTGAATCAACAGGGTTATTGCACAGTCAATCAGTGTCCTGTTTCTTCTTTCTACTACTCCATTTTGCTGAAAAGTCCTTCGTGCAGAAAATTGTCTCTTTATTCCATGTTGCTCACAGTAATGAGTGAACTCCTGAGAGGTGTACTCACTTCCTCTGTCTCACCTTAGCCACTTCAAGATTTTACCGGTTTCCTTTTCCACTCTTACCTTGTAGATTTTGAACATGTGGAAGGCCTCAGATTTCTCTCGAAGAAAGAGTGTCCACATCATTCTTGAGAAGTCATCTACAAATATCATGAAGTACCGGTTTATAATAGCTCTTTGTCTTCATTGGTCCACACAAATCTGTGTGCACAAGGTCTAGAACATTTTCAGCAGTAAACGCCTTACTGTTGAAACTTGTTCCTGTCAGTTTTCCTAACTGATAGTCTTTACAAACCCCACTAATGGGATTTGTAATCTCAAGGAGTCCTCTTACCGATTTCTTTTTGCTCACTTTGACGATACTGTCAAAGTTTATGTGGCAGAGTCTCTTGTGCCATAGCCAACTATTGTCTTCCTTGGAGACAAGACAGATTTACTTGATTCTCCTCTGACTGAAGCTATCAAACAAGCTCCTTCCATTGAGTCTAGGTAGAACAGATTGTCTTTGCTCTATTTACCGGTTGCAACATGGGTTCCAGACTGATTTTTTACAATACAAGAACCTTGTCCGAATTCCAACTGGAATCCTTTGTTGTTCAGTTGTGCAACACTCATTAAATTGTACTTGAGTCCTTCAACCCAATACACATCTTCACAGACAGCATTGTTGCAAAGAGCAATAGAGCCTTTACCTTTGATGGCATAGGGGGCATTGATTCCAAAGCTAACTGATCCGCTGTCATTGAGCTCCAAGTTGATAAACTTGTTCCTGTCATCGGTCATGTGGTGAGTGCAGCCACTATCAATGATCCAATCATCAAGCTGATGAGATCTAGCTATGAGTGCTACTTAATTTACAACTGGGCTCTCCTCTTTTATTGCAACAAATGCAATTTCAAGATCCTCAGAGTCTTCAGAGTCATTGTCTGTAACTCCTTCCTCTACAAAATAGCATTCTTTCTTTGCTTTGCTCTTGAACCGGTCCTTTTTATATTTGTGTTTATTATCAAGACACTTTGCAGCAATATGTCCTATCTTGTTGCAAGAGAAGCATTTCAAGGGAAGTTTTCCTTTGTATTTCCCTTTCCCTTTGGGGAATCGTCTGGCGATGAGTGCTTCAAACTCATCTTGCTCCATCTCTTCTGAGAGCAGATTTTCAACAAGGTTATCAATCTTACCGATAGAGCAATTACCGGTTTCTCTTCCCTTTTTGGTGGAAGAGATGTTAACAAAGGACTTAAACGTTACTTCCTGAATGGGTAAGCTATTATCAAAATTACTTAATTCAAAAGCAGCCAGCTTACTGATTAGGGAGTCTAGGGTGATTTGATCTTTGGTCACCGATCTGAGCTCTTGAATAGCGGAGATCTTAATGGCATATTGAGGTCTGAGAGTTCTCAGTATTTTGCTAACCACCTCCTCTTCATTGAGCTTTCATCCAGCGCTTTTGATGGAGTTGATCACCTCTTTGATCCGGTTGCTATATTGCTCGATGTCTTCTCCTTCATTCATCCTCATGTCATCATACTTTCCTCTAAGGCTTTCGACCTTGGCTCTTTGAACATTTGCATCTCCTCCATAAACCGTTTGCAACTTGTCCCACATCTTGAAGGCAAAATCAAGATGTTCGATCTTACCATAGACATGATCAGGTAGTGTGCTAGCTATCTTATCTATAGCAGCCTTGTGCTCGGTTTTGATCTTCAGTGATCGGGTGTCAAGGTGCAAGCGGGTTCACTGTAATCAGTGGTAACATGATTCCAGTACTGATCAACGGTGGTCTTCATGTACAGCTTCATTCTGCTACACCACAGAGCAAAGTTTTCTTTTGAAAACTTTGGTCCTTCCTTTCTCATCATCTTGACTTTTTCTTTATGTGGTTAAGCGGTAAAAAAAAAAAAACTTAACTCTGATACCAATTGACAGTCCCAACCGGTGCTCAGAGGGGAGGGGTGAATCAGCACCTCTAAAACTTTTCTCTTAACTCTGGTAAAGTGTACTTGTAACTGTGAACCAGACAGATTCAAACATGTAATAACAGTAAGTAGATAATCACACAATGACACCAGATTCATCACGTGGAAACCCGATTAGAGTAAAAACCACGGTGTGAGGAGACCTCACAAATTTTGTCCTCTTCTAGAGTACGCCCTATTAGGAGCCTTCCCGGTTAAAAGATCAAAATGCACTGTTAAATGCGACCTGGTTAAGGGATTTGTTACAATAAGGTCGGTTAGTGCCTGTCTGCTTAGAGGACTTCGAACACCTTGAAAGATGTCACCCGGTTAGGGGATTTGATACAAGGGATTTGTCGAGGTCCACCCAAATACTGGGATTTTAACTATTGTAATTACTAGAAAACAATAGAGGGATTGACCTTTTATAGATGGCTATGCATAGTCTAATAAGATCTTTGTTTGTGCTCAACTGAGAAGCATCACTAGTCACCGCAGGTGTGTTCTCCTCTACTATTGTGCTTCTCTGCACAATCTTCTTTCTCTCTTCTTCAAACTTTTTCTTACCCTGGCTTCTACAGCTTACAGGTTCACTCTTTTTTTTTTGGTAGAATGAAGGCAACTTCTATTCGCCTCAAACAGAAGAATATATAGAGCCCTAGCCCTAATTGTGCTCATCATGTGTGACCTAATTACAAATCCTTCTCGGATTCATCACTAAGTGGAGTACCGGTTAACTTAGGAAACATCTGATGCATGCCCCTGATTTATCTATTGTAAAAAGAAAACAATAGATGTGTGTCAAGCATCTTTCCTTTACAAGAGATAACGCCTTGTTTTAAAGCCATAGATTCCGGCTTTAAAACCTCCAAATGTGCCCCAAACCAATCACCAGTTTAACTCAAGGACCTCCAGATTTGTCGCAGAAAATTTCGGTCAAGGAGTTGGTTGGAACAGATAGTTGACTATCACGTCCTCAGTTCATACTAAAATCATTACTAGATCGGTAGAGATTCTCATGCTGTGAACAGGTAAGGTTCTTTGACTAGTTGTTGTCTCTTCCTTGGCTTACCTGTTGCACCTTCCTCGGTTGTGTGGTTGACACCGGTTAGCTATTGCTCTCTCTGTACTTGACTACACCGGTTGTAGCCAGATCCTCGGTTGAAGGTGGAATCCTCCGTTACTTGACTGTTTACTTTACTCGGTTGCTGATGCTTTGTATAGTGACCGCTTCTGATGCAAGAGCATCCTAGGATTCTTGGCAATCCTGTATCAACCAAAAATATGTTCGTCTTTAAAGGTAGATTGTTAGTTTTGATCTTTGCTTGGTGGAGTTCTTGCTCGATTTGGGAGACTGGTTGCTCGGTTATTATGGTTATCGGGGTGCTCGGTCTCTGAAGAATGCTCGATAACTGGAGGCGTCGGTTCACTGGCGCTCAGCAATAACTGTGTTCCTCGGTCAGGTCTAGCATGGTCGGTTGACTGGTGCTCAGTTATTTCTTCTGTTGCTCGGTGTTCTTACTTACCGACCGGATTGTTTTGTTAGATCGGCCTGGCCAACTAGTGCATTTAATTTGGGTCGTGCTCCTCGAGTTATGGATTGACCATTGGACGTGTGGGGACCTTGATCTGGCGTGTTGCATTCTTCTATGCGGATTTGGTGATCGTTGGGGCCATCTTTGAGAGTTTATTTATTTTGTAAGGCTATGTGGGAGCCGACTGATGTTTCAGCATTTAATATTTGTTTATAGAGATTTATTGTTTCGTCAGCCGACTTGTGGCTGGGAATCAATATTTATAGGTTGCTTGGGTAGTTGTTTAGGGATCAGTTTTGTGGGGAGGAAGGTTGGTAGCCTGCGAGCTTAGGAGCAAGAAGATTGCTTGGAAGTTTGAGTACAAGTTTAGATCTCTCCTGGGTGCCTACCAGAGTGTTGTGTGTTACAGACCTGGACTAGCTAGGTGTTGATGTTGGGGAAAAGATTTGGATCCTGTGAGATCTTGTAGACTGTTATTTGCTTTGTATCTGGCCGTAACCGAGAAGGCCTTACAGCCCAGCACATTGCATGTAATTGGTGTTTTCATGAATAAAGACTTATGTTTCATTACAGATCTGTTGTTGTTGTTGTGTATTTCCACTGGATATTGGTTTGGCTGCAAGGTCGGTCAGTCCTTAATTGGATCCACCCACCTTGACTGCATTAGCTTCGTTACTTGACTATTTACTTTACCCGGTTGCTGATGCTTTGTATAGTGACCCGTGTTTATATGTTGACATCATATGCCAAACCATCCTTCCTTCATATAGATCTCCTTGGATTTTAAGACTTAATAGAGATGACAAAACTCTATCTTCTTTTGCCAATCAATGACAATACTTATACTTCTACCGGTAGAAGGCTTACCGGTTACCATCACATAATGCCAACAGTGTGCCCAACCATGATGGTCCTCTAGTTCTCAAGGTCCGAGATCGCACTGGTCTTATGGATCGGGTAAATGATGTGTCGAGACCATGAATGACAAAACCAGTGCACACCACTCTGTTGAAGAGCACAAAGAGAAGAACCTAGAACACCGATACCAAGTTTGAAGAGTTTCGCTTGGAACCCTTCCTCAACTATTGTCCTGCTGGTGCTCATCAATCTAACCGCCTCGCAGGTGTTGGAGAATGTGAAGAAATGGCAAGAGGGCAATGGAGTGAGGTCGAAAGAGGGCTGGTAGGGAATGTCATAGAGAATGCAAGTGTGGGACATCAGAGAGCAGAGATCCAAGGTGGCGGGTGGACGAGGATGACGGGCCAACAAAGTGCGCCAGAAGAGCTTAGGGGAGCGCAGGAGAGAAGCACAGAGAGATCAGCATTGCATCGTGTGAAAGGCACGTTTCTTGCAGCGGAGGAAACGGCAGTAAGAGAGCCTCAGCTGGGTGAAGGAGTGGGAGTGACAGAAGTCAGAGCGAACAGAACGGTGGAAGACCTTACAATGCTCATCAAACCACTAATTCATAGGACAAGTATTCCTGCGCTTGGAGCTGTTAGATAAAGGTGTAATATTGTGGGGGATGGAGAGGATTGCGGACTCCCAAAGAGTGGTTGCAAGTATGTCGAACATGGAGGAGGCATCTCTGGTTTCATAAAAGGAGGCTAGCAGGAGGAGTCATTTGAGGTGAGAAAGGAAAAGACTCTAGTCACACTCAAAGAAACAGAAGGTGGTGCGGGTGACGGTCAGCAAGGGAAGCAGGGGAGAAGGGGTGGATGAAGGCAGAAGGGAGACTCTGATGGAAAGACTGAGGAGGGCGTGATCGGCCAAGGGGAGGCGAGAGATAGTGAAATGGTAGATGAAGGGGATGAAGGAGGCACAAGATAAAGCATAGTCTACGACACTTGAATCATGAGGCCGACACGTATAGGATCCAGAATCAGGGAAGCAAGGCAGCCCATTCAAGATCACAAGGTTTGAAGACTTACAGGGCTGGAGAAGGTGGCGACCATATCTCGTGAGGGGCCCCTCCAATCATCAGATGAACATTGGAAACCCAGAATAAGCGGATCAGTCTCGGAAGTACAATCAAAGTCAGCACCACAATCATGAAGGGGAGTCTAAAGGTCTCTGGTCCTCGTGTTGAAGTCTCCAAGAATAATGATGTCACCCATGACCGAGAACCTGATAATGTGCTCAAGAAGGTCCTCGTAAGGATCACCGCACTCAATGTTGTGGACAGCACAAGATGAGGAAGCCGGTGGAATGTAGCACACAGCAATATAGATATCTATGAGATGTGACGTGGTACGACCAATACGAATCCACATGAATCTGGCAAAACTGTTGGCATGAACAACAGAAGTAGAACTGAAGAGATGATCCCTGACAAGAACGGCGAACCCACCGGAGCCCTAGACCCCACCAGAAGATCTGACCTCATCCCAAAAGATGGAAAGCCACTGATACCCAGGAAGGCCAGGGAGGGGACGGACAGGACTCTCATGAGTCTCTGTAATAGCCAAAACGTCAACGAAACCAACAGCATCCTGAAAGAGACCCGGTAAGGACCATAAAGTACCATTACCATTCCAGCAGTTGACAAGCAAAGAACAATTGTGACATTCTCTCTTGCCCAACTGCCACACGGAGCGTCATTTGGCTTTAAAAGCCAGCCTGGGTTCCAAACCTAGGGGAAGAGAGTCGCGAATAACAGCTCTAAGGTTCCTGATAATAGCCCACTTCCAATTCCGCCTAGCCTCCGCCACCAGTCCTCTAGCATGTTTCAGTTCTGCAACCTGAGATTTAGTGAGATCCTCGTCCAAGTAAATCTTAATGGGAAGAGGAAAAAGCTTCCTCCTCAACCTAAGAACTCCGAGCCAGTCTGCCATGGAAAGGAAACGGAGGAAAAGAGTGTCATCGTGGCTAACCCATGCTCTATCTATGGTGATATCGGAGATGCCGAGCTGATAACTAAGGAAAGAGTAACCTGTTGCTACGGGGTCAGCAGAAGAAGAGAGTGAAAGACCGCGAACACGTAAGTTGAGCTCACGGGCCCGTCTAACATGCTCATCCGCCAGCTTATCCTAAACGAGTTTCTCAACGCCGGAAAAGGGAGCGGGGTTGGTGTTGCAAATAGAAGCCCAAGATTTCAATTGATGTTCGGTTTTTGTGATCAAAGAGGTCTGTTTGTTATCCAAATCTACATGTTTATCCTTGATGACGTTGATTTCCAAAATCTCTTCATTGTTGGAGTCTACCTGTTTCTTAATGACAGCTGTTTCAGATGTGAGAGTCACTGAGAAGTCAATAATGAGCTGCGAGCTGGATTCAACGTGTTGTTTCAAGCTGGACAATGCCTCAATAAGAGACAGGACAATGTTTCGGAGGCATTGGTTCTCGGCTTCCAGCTTGCTCATTCGATCGAAGAGACGCTGGTAAGTAATAGTCGTCTGAGATGAGGCCTCCATTAAATCTATGTTGAGCATAAATCAGCTCAAATCGCAAGCAGCAGCACCAGTGAGTCCAGTCAGTCAAAAGCACGCATACATGACAACAGCAGCCCAAGCCCCAATCCCACACGCCACAAACAAAGCAAAAATACACTGGTGTGACAAACAGTCCAAAGACACAGTGCTAAGCCTGCAAACAAAGAAAAGGAACAGCTCCAGCCCGCAGAAGAAGGGATCTCACAGTTTGCAAACGAAGTAAAGGAAGCTTCCCAGGTGTGTCAACAACACCAGTATCAGCTCGCAAAAGAGGGATCACCTGTGAAGACAGCCGTGAAAACAACAGCTACAACTCACAGAGGAGGGATCACCTATGAAGATAACAGCACTAGTCAGCACAAAAGGAAAGGAGCAGAAACAAGCAAGCACACGCCGAGAGAGAGCAGAGCTGCTCAACGCGAGTGTTAGGAAGCAACACGGAAGGAAGGAGGAGAGGGGAGGGAGAGAAGAGGAGGATCACGCGCGCGTGGAAGGAAAAGGAGGAAAAATGGAGGAGAGGTAAGAAAGCAAGAAAGGTCAGCAGGGATGCAAGGCACACGTGGAAGGAAGGAAAGGAAGGAAACAAGCAGGAGGAACAACTCACGAAGAGAAGAGAGAGGAGGCGCGGCCGGAAAGACCAAAAGAGGGAAAATACAAAAAATATATATATATATATATTTCCCAAAAACAACAAAATTGCAAGATTTTCTCAATTGAAAAACAAAACTCTAGTTAAGAGCAAGCAAGGTTCATTACAATATTGAATGATCCCAAACTCAAAACACACTTAAACATATCAAGAATCAAACAGAAGCAAACTGTTTGACAAAATACCTGCATGATACAAATCAGTAATCTTTGTGGCTGCTGGAAAGAAATTTGGTTTCAAATTTGGGTTGAACCTGAAATATATAACTTGTCTCATGGTTCCTAATGACCTACCAAGAGTACTCAATTATTTTGTCTCATATATATAAATATATATATATATAGTCTCTCCAATACATGTGCTCATATTTATCGTTGTACATATCAAATATGGTTAAAATATCCTATAAGATAGCAATGAGAATGGGAACTTCCACCCCATTAACATCATAACTAATATGGGTGACCATAAGAGTAGACAATGAGTCTGTCGTAATTGTTCTTGAGCAAAAAGAAAGTTATAAAATTATTTAGCTCATGTGGTTTGAAGAAGATGAACAAAGTTTAATAACCATTGTTGTAAGGTATGTATGCAAGAGAAGAAACAAAGAAAAAAAATAATGGACCCAAACAAAAGGAAAAGAATCCAATATCATGCTTCTCCTATACCTCCATTTGATCAAATAGTGGTGAATATTTTGTCATTGATATCAAAGCTAGTCAGCGATTTTCTTAAATAGTGGTAGTTAAATTTTATTGTACTATCATTTGGTAAAATATATAGCTGTTGGACGCGGTAATTTAGTGAGGCAACATTGTTGACATAAACTTAGTTGTCATTAGTAAAGTCATTGGCAAACATCAATTCTACCGGAACACCGGTACTCATAATTGTAAACTGGTAGACTACGCAAGAAAGCAGTGTACTTTAACCGGTCAAGCTTATACCGGTCCAAGTTTTATCCAACCAGTCTTGTCAAACACACAGGGAACCGATGACTAACCGGATACACGTTCTACACCGGTTAAGTGCATGATAATCCAACCTAGATTATGCGGAGCGTTTTTCAGTTAAACTGGAGTTATCTTTTTCAATGGAACTGGAGTTGGCTTTGTTTTTTCTGCAAGCGTTTCAAGGTAAACTACAAATCAGTTTGCAAGCTTTTTGATCAAGGGTTTTGCATGTGTGATTTATAGGAGAGTTTACAGCTTGGCGGAACTATTAGTTGTATTTTTAATAAGATAATTTATTATAAATACAGGTCGAAAGACATGGAAGTTGTGTTGTTGAAAATCAAGAGCTAAGAGCGAAGGAGAGCAGAAGAGAAGAATCTTCAGAGAGGAATCATAGTCACAAAAGGTGAAAGGGAGAAAAAGATTCAACAGCCAAGCAGAGTAAAGGGTAGACAGGTATGATCTGAATCGACAAATAAAGTGTCATAATTAGATCATTGCTTTAGTTGTGAAGCACATTTAAATCCCTCAATCAAGGTGAACCCTTACAGGTTCTTTTGTTTAAATCCCTTTACCGGGTAACATCTTCATTGGTGTTTTAAGTCCTCTGATAAGGCGACTCCTAACAAAGTCAAGATTCTAACAGGTCTTCTATCAAATCCCTTAACCGGGTAGCACTCTCACCGGTGCTTTGTAAGCCTCTAACAAGGCAACTTTATTATTGCAGTAGTGGAGTTTGTGAGTTCTGTCCCACCGTGGTTTTTTCCTTCTAACCGAGGGTTTCCACGTATAAATGTTGTCTTGACTTGTGCAATTAATTTATGTTTATGGTTGTTATAGTATTCTTTTAATTTCTGTATTAACAAGAATATCTGTTTGCTTAAAAGAGAAATAGAAATTGAATTTACTGATTCACCCCCCCCTCTCGGTAACAGGTTAGGAATAACAAACATAGTATTATTTTTGGTGTATGGTGACTACAAGTGTTTGTATTCTCTGACAGTTTCAGACTTTGATTTTTAGCAGCACATTAATTTATTTATCCTTTTTGAGCCACGGTTTCACATTCTTCTGTTGACTATGAGTAGGGCAGCTTATTCTTGACAACAGTTGTGTGATGTTTACATTAAAAAGGGAATCGGTCAGCATTAACAAAAGGAATCATTTGAATTATGAAGTAATTGATAAATACCGTAGCCATTCATTCCTTTTTTAGAGTTTATGGAGACGAGCATGTATACTGCATGAAAAGCTTTTCAAAATTATTTTTCTGTTGTTAATCGCTGCCTTCATTTCGGTGTGGGATATATTTGGGTTGTTTTTTTCAACTTTCTACAGATAAGAAGTCAAGAACTATTTCAGCGGGATCTGTGTAATTTTTGTATGGTGATTGAAGAGTTGAGTGTGTTATGAAAAGTGTTACTAAGTTTCATTGCATTTGAGTTGGTGCTTCAGCTGAATGAAGTTAGTGCTTCGAGGAGGGTCAGTGCTCTTTATGAGTTAGTGCTCACTTATGTAATCTGAGTTGGCGACCATCTGTTTAATGAAAGCTATTGATCTATCATGGTTTTTTACCCAAAAGGGTTTTCCACGAGAAATTTGGTGTTTTTGTTTTGATGTTTTCTCTCTCTAATCTAATTCTCTGTTTTATGTGGTTTCATGCATTTAAAAGTTAAAAATATTGATTCAACCCCCCTCTCAGTACTTTCTGTGTTCTCTTCAATTGATATGAGAGTTGGGTTCCTTCCTTTGGAAAAACAACATAAATGCTTGGAGGTAGATCCTAATTGCACACATGGGTTCTCAAGAAGATCTTGCTACGAATAGAGCCCCCTTATTAAATAGCTCCAACTATGAATTCTAGAGTGTTCAAATGCATACTTATATAATGCCTCTTGATTTTGATGTTAGGAAAAGTGTAAGGACTGGTTATAAAACTCCTTCAACTCCTCCAACGGATGCTGATGAGAAGAAGGCTTTTGAAAACAATGCAAAAGCCATAAATGCAATCTTATGTCGTTTGTCAAAGACAAAATTTGTGAAAGTTAAGCATTGTGATACGGTTCATGAGATCTGGGAGAAACTTCAGAAAACATAAGGAGATGACAAGATTAAGAAGGCAAAGCTTCAAACTCAGAAGAGATTTTGAAAGTCTTAGGATGCAGGAAGAGGAAAACGTTGCTGCTTACTTTCTCCAAGTCGATGAAGTTGTTAAAACTTAAAACTATTAAGGGTTTAGGAGAAAAGGTTGAGGAGTCCACTGCAGTTCAGAAAATTTTAAGGTCTCTTCCTCTGCATTTTGATGCAAAGGTTTGAACGATTGAAAAGATGAATGAACATGATAAGTTGACTGTTGATGAACTTGATTGCATTCTAACAGCCTATGAGACAAGGACAAACTCTGATTTTTCATCCAAAAAGGAGGAAGCCTTCAAAGTTTCAAAGAAAGGAAATGACAAGGAGTGTGTGTCTAGTGAAAGTTCTGATGAGGGCCTGATTCGAAAGAGACGCATTGCATGAGGAAGCTCAAGAAAGGTTCAAGTAAATATAAAAGCAAATTGCCTTTCAAGTGCTTTAACTATGGTAAGCTAGAACATTCTGCAACTAAATGTCCATATGCAAAAAGTGAGGACAGCAACTATGAAAAGAAGCCTAAGTCCAACAAGAAGAAGAATAAAGGAAAAGAGAAGAAATTTCAAAAATTAAAAAAGAGTCTCTATTCAAAGGAAAAAGGTAGTTCATCTGATGTTAGTGATGAAGACACTTTAACTGAAGAAATATTGTTCATGGCCATAGAAGTACATGATGAAAATCAAGAACATGAAGATCATATCGATGAAGAAGGACAAAAATATTTTGAATGGGAGCTAATAAGTGCTCTAAATGACATCAAGAGACTTAGAAAAAAAAATCAGGACTTGAAGTTGCTGCTACAAGAAGGGAATGAGACGAAAACCAAGACATTTCAAGTTGTTGGAGAGGTAGAAAAAATCATAGTTGATTTCTGTTGTGAAATCTGGACCGTCCTATAGAAATAATATATACTCGTTTGATATTGTAGAATACAATTGCCTTCATTATTGATTGATTCTACAATAACAATAGGGTATATGTATATATCGAATAGTCATGTAATGAATAGACATGACCGTATATACTTATGGTCATGTCACTTCATTACATAACTATTAGTTTATTCATACTTTGTATAAAATATATATATATATATATACACACACACATATGCATATTAATATATACTTACTTTTCAATTATATTATATAGTATATATATATAAATATATCTATATTTATATGCATATCATGATTGTCTCGTCGTTTATTAAACATGAACAAACAATACTTTAACACTCCCTCTTGAGAGAGAGTTTAATAGAATTTGTAGAATCTTTTCATATCATGATATCCGGGACAGACCCTTTCGGGAGTCGATCATGATCGGCATCAAGATATCCAGCACAGACCTTTTTGGGAATCGATCTTGACAAATTATTACACATCCAGTAATAACATAAGCAACAAGATATTCGGCACATCCGGGACAATCCCTTTCAGGAGTCAATCTCGAAGCCTGGTTAACTATTTTCAAGATCGTCACTTTGAAATAGTAACCCAACACACATGAAAGATCGTCACCTTTCATAACACAAAATGAATGGGCCCATAAAGTCTACCATGACTTCCGACACTTCGGGACACACAATTTAATGTAGTCTCGTCATGAAAATAGACTTGAATATCATGATCTCCGCACAGTCGGGACACACAATTAAGTAGTCTATCATGATATGGTTTCGTTATTACACATCCAGTAATAACAAGAGTCAAGATCTCCGCACAGTCGGGACACACAATTAAGTAGTCTATCTTGACACTTTGGTTCACTATTATCAAGTGAGGAAGGCTTCCACCTTAAACGTGTCTATCAAAGACAAGAATCATTTAAGATACAAAATGATAGATCACTAAGGCTGAAAATCTCTTTTCAGCTAAGACTTTATTCCTCAACATCAGGAATACTTCCTCTAAATTAATATGACCATGATCCTGGGTTGCCATCTTAATTTGATCTTCTAGCTTCTCCCACTGACATGAAAGCATAGCCTTCTCACATGGTAATTCATCATAATTCTCTGCTACAGTTTCTCGATCACTAGGTAACCAACAAAACATGGTCTACTCCCTCTGAATCAAGATCTTCGAATGTCCATTGATGTAAATCCTTTCGCTTCCTCTTCTGTCACGGAGGCATACCCTGTTTATATGCTCATCTCAGTGTTACTGCAGGATGTGACTCCATACCTTTCTTCCTGAGAGAATCGATGTCTCATACATGAATAATCTGAATAGACATAAGGTTGCCGACTCACATTGACTAGCATAGGATGCATTTTGATCTTTTTCAAGGCCACAACATTAATACTCCCTCTTGGACTTGAGGGAAGATAATAAAAACCTCTAGTGTGATGTTCATCTCAATAACTTGTAGTCTCAAGCTATATGGAATGACTCAATCAGAGATTCTATCCATGTGCATCTCATCGGTGATTCTATTCACGAGTTTCCACTTCTATAGCCTCAGAATTGTTTCACCTTCAGCAATGATCTCCCTCTCAATCAATATGATTGATTTTGTCACAAGTTGACAGAACCATCTGTTCCCTTAGAAGCTCAATTTCACCAACTTCTCGACCTTTCTGAAGATGTGAGACTCCCTCTTAATCTGAATTTCATATATGCTTTCCTCCTGAAAGTATATTAGAGATGAATAGTTCATAGAGTTAAACTATCTCAAAAGAAATACCATTGATAGAAACATACAACAATTACTATTCAATGTTATAGAATGAATTAAAAACTCAAAATTCATATGTATTAATAAAACATGAGATACTTATCTTTTCAAATATTTTCAAGTATTCCTTTCGTAAGGTGAGCCCATTAGTACGATACTCGTACCCATCGTACTTGATCTCATAAGAATTTAAGATGCATCAACTTCTCTTCATACTTAAGTTAATACATCCTTGACATGAAACTTTGTATTTTCATTTAGTCTACATAGCAATAGATAGACCCTCCACAATTATATCCTTGTTTAGCTCAAGGAATTTGATCTCCTTGATTCTTGGAAAGATAGGAAACTTCATCCCCAACAAATCACTTAGAATGATTGCTCATCCTCAAGTTATTGAAATTTTCATCTTCTCAATGATTTCTTTAAAATTCTGATTCATATATATAGATTCCCATCCACTATTTAGGTTGCTTCACTCCCTTGTAAAATATTCATTATTGTATTAGACATCTTAGATATTCATAGTCACTGCTATCTGTCATTCCATTATCCCTTTGCTATTGTTACTATTAGTTATCTCCATTTATTAGTATGTGATTCAAACCTACTCTTGGTCCTTTCCTTATTTCTTGTATGAGACTTCTTCATGTTTATAAATTTATACTCATTTCTTTGAGGAGTGTAGTTCCATGATTCCTCAAGGCTCATGACTGGTTATACCATATTCTCTACATGGTCTCCAATCCACTGAATGGAAGTCACTACCAAATGATATCACCCACAACAAAGATTATTTATTCTACCATATGGATGTCGTATTATAACTTTTCTCTATGATGATGCTCATCTAAATGAACAACAGTTCATTTATAACAATCCATTCAAATTATAACAATCTATTCAAATTTAAATCTGCATATCTTTTATAAACTTTCTTAAATCAACAAGAAAATATTCTTAATGCCCACTTATCTCATTGCTCTTCATTGAATTGGTGACTTATAATCTTTTATTGTTCACAAGATTATAATATCAACTCGATTTAAGAATACTTTCCTTAATTAGCCACTGAGCTAACTCACCAACAGCCGAGTGGCATGAACTGGTTCTTATTGCTTTGCTGGGATGTTGAATCAGGGGTCGACGCCTTCCTTTAATTCCAAAATACCGAGCATAAGTATCTTCACTGTCGTTTGGGAATGATCTCGAGTTTCATTCCTTGCTGTAACACAATGCTCTCGGGTCCTTATGACTGTACCAACAAGTCTCACGGGTTCCTTGACTATCACAAACGACACTTCTTCATTACTCTGTGGCGTCAATGGACTACCGATATCATGATTAGGATTACCATCCTCTCCAACTTCGAAACCAGTATGAAGGTGTAGCTCTCGGCTCTTCTAAGGTGACGGCGAAGCATGGGCCTGTCCCACTTCAATAACACTGATATCATTGCATGTCATCCGCTAAGATTTTGTATAATAGTTCTTAGAAACCTGTCTCAATATGTATTCAAGAACTAACTTTAACATTCACATGAAATTGTTCCACCATTCCACTCGGAACTGTTCCCAAACCGATCCCTAAAACAAAAATAGAATCTTCACATTTATAAAAACCGATTTCAAATAGCATTAAACTTCTTCGACAAAAACATGATACATGAGTCCCAAATAGTTCTTGATTATCGGTTATTAAGACAACCCGCTATAGATCAAACCAGGTACTTTAATATCTTTTGTAAAACCGATTCAATGAAACATTAAACATTCTCCATAAAAACAACCCGATACCAAGTACTAGCTCCAACAGAGACCTTCGAATACAGATTTCCAATAAGAAACAGAATCAGTTTCATGAAACTATTAAGCATCTCCTTGCCAACAAATGATGATCTTACATTTTCAATACATGCCCAACTCCTGCTAAAATTCCTGCATCTAAACTCTCTGTGTTTCTGATGTGAAGAGAATGTTAATACTTGACATCGTGTTACAAAATTCAACACACAAAACTTTCGTGTTCAGTATGGTTTGGAGGCACCTATCGCTTGTGTTCTTTACAATTTTCCGTTCGTGCTGGAGCAGAATCTGTAATCATATAATGACCTGATATCGGTGAGTTCGATGTTGAGTCTATTGCCATCCACTCAGTGTCACTGGACGGGGGAGAGGTTACGTTTTGATTATGATAACAGATGATAGAGTCATGTCTTTGCTTCCCGTCTGAATATTGTGTCTGCCACCAGCCAATATTTCTTGTACTACTTAGACTCAGTATTTGCCGTCGCTGGACATGTGCTTCCACATTTATTTGTCCTGAGAGACTTTCATTACCATCCACAGACTGCAATTCGTCTAACCATCGGCATACATGAAATGACTAGAAACAATCATTAGATCGGATGTCTCACCGATGAAATGACTACTCGGTTTCAATTCCGAGAAATTTCAGACATGATCAATTAAATTTCCACCTTTCTGAAAGACAGATAATTTTCTCTTTGCCGCGACTAGTATCCTCTTGATTTGATGTGCTGTCTTCTCTCCAAAAATTTGCTTGAATATATTTTCTCTTATAGGTTAGGCTCTGATACCATGTTGTGAAATCTGGACCGTCCTATAGAAATAATATATACTCGTTTGATATTGTAGAATACAATTGCCTTCATTATTGATTGATTCTACAATAACAATAGGGTATATGTATATATCGAATAGTCATGTAATGAATAGACATGACCGTATATACTTATGGTCATGTCACTTCATTACATAACTATTAGTTTATTCATACTTTGTATAATATATATATATATATATATGCATATTAATATATACTTACTTTTCAATTATATTATATAGTATATATATATATAAATATATCTATATTTATATGCATATCATGATTGTCTCGTCGTTTATTAAACATGAACGAACAATACTTTAACAATTTCAAGGTTCAAGTTGAAGAAGAAGAGAAAATAGAAGAAGAAATTAGAAATCAGCTTAAGCTTCTTACGGAAGAAAACTTTGAAAGACTTGAAGCCAAAATTGTTTCATTTCAAAAGTAAGATAAATATTTGACATAGTGGAATCATGAGAAGATAAATCAAAAAACTTTTATGTCCCTGGACAAGGTCATTTGCTCACAAGGATCGTCTACTAATAAAGGTAGAGTTGGTCTTGAAGAAGGTCAACGTTCTCAATCTACAAAAGAACAACAGAAGACAAACGTTGATAGCACAAAGGATTCACCAACAAAAATCAGAAATGATGCTTTCAAAAGGTCTCCTATCTCAAGACAGGCACATATGAACAAGCTTAATAATTCTTTCTTTTATGGTTATCGTTTATCTTGCAATTATTTTGGACACAAGGCAATCAACTGTAGAGTGTTGGCAAGAAATTATTTCAGACTTATGAGTAGCATGTTTTTTGCTCCTTCAAGGAACTTCAATGTTATATGTTATAAATGTAATAACTTTGGTCACACTGCAAAAGTTTGTAGAAGTGGTATGGCAGATTTCCCTAACCAAAACAAGAAGGATGAAAAGAGGACAAAGCAAAGGAGGTTGCTAAGGTTTGAAGGAAGAAGGAGAAAGAAGTTTTAGTGGATTCCTTGATTGTGGAAACAGCCCTTCATGCACGATATGAAAAAAGACAAACAATATAGTGGTAGTGGTTGTACTAGGCATATAACTTGAGATAAGAGAAAATTTCTCTCTCAAAAGAACTAATGGAGGTACACTAAGATTCGGAGATAATGTATCTGTAAAACTCAAAGATAAAGGTACACTTGTTTTGGATGATGGGGAGACCAAAGTTGAGACTGTTTTATATTTAGAAGGTTTGAAACATAATCTGTTAAGTGTGAGTCATATGTGTGATCAAGGACAAACTTAAATTTTCAATTAAGATTGTTGTAAAATCAGTAAAGATGGTAAACATATTGTTCATGCAAGTAGGGATGCTAACAATCTATTCATTCTTGATGATATCAAAAGTGAAAAGTGGAAGTGATTTCACTTCATCTTTGAATTGTTGTTTTGACTTGGGAGTTTTCATTGTCATATTCTATCAGCCCCATTTCAGTTATGCAGGTTGGTATTAGCTATTGATGTCAAAGGGGAGTAGTGAGTCAAGGGGAGCAGCATTATTTCAGATCAGTTTGGTTTCAGATAGAGTTGGCATCAATGAAAAAGGGGGAGATTGTTGAATATTTTGTCATTGATGTTAAAGCTATTAAGCGATTTTCTTACTTAGTGGTAATTATATTTTATCCATGCTGTTATTTGGTGAAATAAATATCATCTATTGGACGTGGTAATTTTGTGAGGCGATACGGTATTATTCTTGGTGTATGGCAGCTGCAAGTGTTTGTATACTCTGACAGTTTCAAACTTTGATTCTTGGCGGCTCATTAATTCATTTATCCTTTTTGAGTGACGGTTTCAAATTCTTTTGTTGATTGTGAGTGGGACAGCTTATTCCTAATGATAGTTGTGTAACGTCGGCATTGAAAAGGGAATCACCCAGCATTAAAAAAAAGGAATCGTTTCGAATTCTGAAGTAATTGATAAATACCTCAGTTCTTCCTTCCTTGTTTAGAGTTTATGGAGACGAGCATTTATGCTACATGAACATCTTTTGAAAAATATTTTTTTTCTGTTAATTCCTGTCTTCATTTTGGTGTGGGATAAATTTTGGTTGTATTTTTCAATCTGCTGCACCTAAGAAGTCAACAGTTGTTTAAAAAAGATGTGGGTCATTTTTCTATGGTGATTGAAGTATTGAGTGTGTTATGAAAACTGTTACTATATTTCAGTGCAATTGAGTTGGTGCGAAAATTGAAGATTGTTATTCCTAACCGGTTACTGAGAGGGGGGGGTGAATCAGTAAATACTATTTCTATCTCAATTAAACCTTGTATATAGATTCTTATAGAATAAACAAAATGTAATTAACCATTCATAAACAGAAATAGAAACACTCATATCAACACATCATATATACGTGGAAACCCTCGGTTAGAATGAAAAAACCACGGTGAGACAGAGCTCACAACTTCACTACTGCAATAATAAAAATGCCCTATTAAGAGCTTACAAAGCACTTGTAAGAGTGCTACACGGTGAATGGATTTGGTAGAAGACCTGTTAAGATCTTGACTCTGTTAGGAGTCACCTTGCAAAAGGACTTTAAACACCAATTAAGATGTTACCCGGTTAAGGGATGTATACAACAAACCTATTAGGGTTCACCCCGTTAGAGGGATTTGAATATGCTTTAACAATATGAAAGCAATGATCTCTAATGACACCAACTGTCTGATTAGATCATACCTAATACCCTTTTCACTTTGCTTGGCTATTGAACCTCTCTGCCTTTCACCTCTTGTGACTGTAGCTTCTCTCAAAAGATATCTTTCTCCTGCTCTGTACATTCAACAACTCTTCTTTTGTGTCCTATGACCTGTATTTATAAGAAATTAATCTTAATAAAAGCTCAACTCATAGTAGCGCCAAGCTGTAAACTCACCCATAAATCATGTAGCAAAAAAGTTTTGCAAGATGATCTTGACTTTACCTTGAAACATCCATGTAGAAATAAAACTAACTCCAGATCTAAATGGTGAATGCTCAGTTTAATCCGGTTTTTAACTCAAACAGCTCCGCATAATCCGGTGCGGATTAACATGCAATTGACCGGTATCAATCTTCTACCCAATTGTTCATACATCTCCTGTATGTTCTAAAAGACCGGTTGTAGACACTCTGTTTGGTCTACCGGTACATATACTCTGTTAGGTCTACCGGTGCCTATTAAGGAGTATGACTGGTCGACCAGTTTACCGATGGGAATGATGTTTGCATCTAACTTAACCAATGACAACTTAAATATGTCAAGAATCTTCCCCTTTGGCATTGGTGGAAAAACATCATTTTTCAATCCCTGTCATGTAGACTTCCCCTGTGCTAGACTTCCCCTGTGCATGTGCTTCTGCTCTATAGCTTTGAATCTACTCTGTATTCTGACCTTGACCTTCTTCTGACCTTCTTCCAGTCCGTCCTGAAGATATTATGATCTCTCCGTCTCTGATCTTCTTCCACTTTTTGCCTCCATTAGACAAAGGGTAGATATTCCATTGTTATTCCGGTTTATATCCGTAGCTTTGTGAATATATCCTTATACAATTTCTTTGTTGTATGTAGAAAAGGATTCCACTGACCGGTGACAAGTTCCAGATTTTTTTGTTCTGCTTGCAGCAATACAATTATATTCTCCATGTCTTCGACAGTCTTGTAGTCTGGTTCCTTCATCAAATTCTCAGCCTCTGTTGCAGTCCGCTGCATTAAATCAAATGTTGAGGCTAGAAATAATTGGAATCCAATGAGATCTTGGATTCTCTTTGTCTTCTCTTCTAAAGCTTTTCTCAAAATGAGAGAAAGACTGGTCATCTGTCTGTTGTACTCTATTGCAGAGGAGTTCTTTATATCAAATTGAGAGGAAAGAAATCTTATATCTTCTGAAGTCTTAGATGACTTTTCAGTGATATCTTGAACAAAGTCATCAAAGTTGGAAGTTCTTGTCATTAGACTTCCTGCAACCTGTATCTGTTGATGAAGTACCTTTGTGTTGGTAGATACTGTAACTATTATCTCTTCAACCTGTTTATGGAGAATTTCTATTCTCTTCTTCTCATAATGATCAATGGCAACTGTTTTTGGATCGGCGACATCTTCTCTGATTGCTTGTGCTAGAATCTCCAATCGATGAATCACAGGTTCTTCTTCATCAATATCTACATCTAGTACAAAGTTGTACAAGATGTTTCTGACACTAGTGAGGACCATGTCCTCCTTCCTCTTAGTGAGCTCCTTAAGTTGTATAGTTGACATCTTACTTATGTCAACCACAGTGTTGTTAACTTTGCTTTTCTTGGCTTTCAACTCAATTGCAAAGGTTAGCTTCCTCTTAGATGAGGATGAGTTTGGAACATCGATTGGTTCCTTCTGAATCTTTTTTTGCTCCAGTTGTGTAATGTTCACATTTTTTGCAGGTCATTGATCTGATGGTGCCAGGTCATTATTGCGATCCTCGTGGTCTGGCGAGGTGTTTAAAGGATCATTGGTGGGAACTTACTATTTATAGTAAGTCAATCGATAGTTCTGATCAGCTCAGATGAGTTAGAGGAGTTGAATGATGCTCTCGGTTTTCATTTCTGGCTTCCAGTTTGGACTCCAAGAATCTTGGAGAGAGCGTCTATTTTTAGTAAGTCACCCCATCAGGTTCATTCATCATCTTTCGTCGTCAGGATCAATCCGGTACAGACAGATTTTGATTCGAATGCTTCTTCAGTTGTTTTCGCAAGACGGGTGGTTTATTAATATTATTTAATTAAATTTGCTAAGGTTGCCATTTTTGTTGGTATTATATGCGGGATACCTTAGTGTTATAGCTCGTTGGAACCAGCATGAAAAGTTTTAAATCTTGGGCACAAGAAACAGGGACCTTGTGTGTTATAATTTCATGATATTGGTGAAAAGGTCTTTTTTTGGAGCCAAATGAATTAATAAATTATATTATTCAATATGTGCCTAAGTATAAAAAGTGTTTTAAGTGATAAGTGTGTGAGAGAAGACACTTTATAATTATAAAAGCAATGTTCTGTGAAGGCAAATCATTCATTATTGATTTGATAAAATTTATGAACTTCTTGGCTATGAGAAATGGCTAGGGTTTTGAGGACTGATTCCTCTTTCTGCAATTTGAATCATCACTAATTGACGATGAATTTTGCTTCTGAATTCTGAGAACTACATTCTGATTTTGAATTCATAATCCAGTGCTGATGTATACTGGGATTGTGATATATTTAATTTAATCTGCTGAAGAGTTACAAGAGGAAATCAAATTTGGTGAAGTAAGGGTTTGAGCGAAAGCCATGAGGAAACGTCAACTTCTTAGGGATTCAGCATTCTGAAATTAGTGGTTGATACTAATAATTTGTGTCGACTGATTATAGCAAAGAGAATTCTGCCAATTTGTGTTTATTTCCATGACTATATGGAATGCTGCAAAAATGTACAGCTACTCCTTGGGCCGTACCTGTTAGAGGGTTTCAATAGATGCTACATCATAGTCTGAAAGTGCTAGAAGCTGCGTAAGGTTTTCTAGAAGGCTGCGTTAATTTCCCTTGCAGCTGTATCATCTTCCTTGGTGCTGCGTTTTGATTGAAGGCTATACGGGCAGTGTTGGAAGGGCTGCATTTTGGTTACAGGCATCCGCATTTGACAAAGGTGTCAGATTTTTATTGCAATGTTTGTAATTTGGAAATTAATTGTTATGTGCTGAAATTAGGATCTGTCATGTCCCCATTTTGGCTGACATCGTTTGGCATGACGGATTTGCCTATCATCGACTCTCGTAGGCAAATGGTTTGGAGAGAGGGTCATTATGTTGATCATTTGATTGCATATTGCTGACAGAGCCTACATTCGGTAGAGCCTACATCCAGTTTGGGCCTACCTGCAGTTGTAGTGGAGCCTACATCCAGAGTGAGCCTACATCCAGTTTGAGCCTACATCCAGTTGTAGTAGAGCCTACGTTTAGTCTTGAGCCTACGTTCAGTCGTAGTTGGGCCTACATTCAATTATGAGACATTTGGGCCTACATTGTTATAATTTTGAGTTGAGAAATGTACTTTATTATTATAATGTTATTTTATTATAAAGTACATTATAATTGGATGTTTCTAGAAGTTCTAGCAACTTCTCAAGGAAAAGAATAAATAGAGGGCTTGGGCTTTCATTTGGACATGCTTGGATTTGGGATTTCTTCTACTTCTTCATTGTGAAGCAATTTGTAGCCTTGTGGTCTGCAAATACTATTCGATCTTTGGGAACGATCACTCCCCTAGATTGGCATAACTGAGGTAGTGAAATATCTACTGAAGGGTTGCAAGTTTGGAGTTGGTACTCAGCCATCTCATTGGTACTTCATTGAGAATTTGTTACAAGGGTTTGTTTTTGGTTGGAATAAGGGTTTGAATTCACCTCTTGCATTGGTGAATCATTTTGGTGATAGAGGGAAGACAATTTGGCACATTTTCAAACTTCCTATATCAGGGCCTGGAATGAGAATTTTGCTCATATCTCCCTAACCACTTGGGATTAATTTTTATGCATTTGTGGAAGTGTTCATACATCCTAGGCGCCCCATTTCCCATCATTTTCGGCAGTTAATACTTGGCATTGATTTTTATACAGAAGTCGTACAGTACGGCCTGGTACAGCCCTGCTCCAGCACAGAAGACATCAGCAAATTGAGGTGTGGTTGGGGTCCAAATTGAAGTGTTTCCATCAGCGTCTCAGTCAGGCAATAAGGATCAATTTCCAGGTTCTCTCTGTGTGTTTGAATGTTGAGAAAATTGCATGAATTTGTGTGTGCTCAGACATTGTAATTGCAGTCCAGAATTTGGTAGATATTATTCACTGTTCTTCTATCTTTGCAATTGAAAACAGTCATTATTATGGTCATGGAATCATTGTACTGTTAATACATTATTAGGACTTGTCATTATTTCAAAGTTCCTTGTTAAGTAACAGTCCATACATGTATTCAGAGAACAGTCTATAGTATTCAGACATTGCTGTAATACAATCAGTTTTCAGTGGTCTCATAGTTCAGTGTTATTATGAGTCATTGCATTGTCATATGGGACAGTAGATTATGTACTGGAATCTGAATTGCAAGTGGTAACAGTCCTTCATACATATCAGTAAATAGTAATCAAATTTGGCAGTGAAGTTTGTATTGATGTTTAGTGTTCAACGCATTTTATTTATTGGTATTGTTATCTCAATTGTACTTGATGCTCAAAAACAACAAACACATTGAAAACACCTCATCTCAGGCCAAACAAATCAGTGCATGACAAGTGTTTGACGAATTGCCACAGTTCAGATTTGGGGGTTTTAGTGGCCTTTATAGTAAGGGTCATTACAGGATCTCTTGTTGGATTGATGGAATTTAGCTTCATCATGATTATGGACATATGGTGAATGAGGAAATAATGATAACAATTTGCTGTTGTTATTTTTATTAGAAATTCTGGAAACATTTATAGAAATTCATTTGTTAATTCTGAAAACTCTTCCAAAAAGTGCAATTAAATTGTGAAAGAGTTAGTTTGTTATTAAGAGCCGGTCGGGTTCTTTACAAGTTGCACTTCTTCAAGCTATTCCTGTTCAGTGTTGACAGGGACTTCTTGTTCTTGTTTATTCTAATGTTCTTGATTTTCTTCTCTTCTCGGTTGCACTTCTTCCTCCAAGTGGACTTCCTCTTCCAGATGTAATGGCTCTTCTAATGGAACTTCATGTTCCAGTGGTGGCTCTATATGCTGCTCCCCAGCTGTATGTAGTTCACCCACAGCAATTTCTTCTTCACCTGTTGTATTGTCAGTAGTCATCTTTGACCGATGACTCTCCCAGTACTAGTTCTTCTGGTAGAACTTGTTCTCCCAGATTCACCTGTTCATCGGATGTGAATTGTTCCTTAGGAACTTCCTGCTCACCAATTGTTGGTTCTTCACGAGCAGTGAATTGAACCGGTGGTTCTTGCACTATCTCAGGTTCTTCCTGTGGACCTGTTGTCTTGAGAACACTAAAGTCATATTGTTGCCAGAAGTCTAGTGTCTCTTGATAGACTTCCTTTTCATAACCATTTACTATCTTGGCAACTCTGTTCTTTGTATCCAGATTCATGGATACCTCCTCCATTAGAAGTTTAATAGTTTCTTCATTGAGACCAGGTTTTACCTGTGACAATGTCTCCTTAACAATTTTGTTGTTGGAGCCTAAACCGGTTCTCCACTTATTCATAAGTCTAGTATTCAGTTCAGGAGGAAATTAGTCTATTGGACTTCTGTTGAAATCTAAGAAGGTTTCCAACAGAGCCACTATTATCGTTTGTTTATCTTCCTCTCCTAACACACTATACCAATTAGCTGCATTGGCTACTTCACCAAAATCCATGACTTCATCTACAATATCATTTACAGTCATTGTACGAACCTTACCTTTTTCTGGAGATACCAATATGGTTGGTGGAGCCAGATCGCCACCTTTGTCGTCAATGATATCGACGATGACCAGTTCAGTCGATACCTTTGCTTTGACTTCGGCCTCAGCTTCCAGAATTCCCTTTCCCTTATCGGTATCTTTGACCGGTGGCTCAATGTTCTTCTGGCATGCTTCTTCTGCCTGTTGTTGGGTTTGAAGAAGTTTTGTCCATGTTGCCACACCTTCCTCGTGAACCTTGTCAACTTCAACAAGTATTTGACTTGTCCTCTTTCTTATCAGGAAATTTTGCTTGTGCGATTCTACTTGATGAGTTGCCTCGTCCAGAGTTAAGTGATTCTGAACTTCAAGCAAAGCCCTAATCCTTAGCTCATTTTGTCTTTCCATTGAAGCTTTCCATCTTGCTTCAAAAATCTCTTGGAGATCGTCAGGGACGACCTTATGAAGTTCGGTAGGAGTAAGATTGAACTTATGAATGCAATAGACTACCGCTTCTATTTTCCTCTTCTCTTCTTCCGTGGCAAGACTCTATCGCCTTCCAACTAATGCCATACCACCTAAATTCTATAACCCTGTCACAAATTCATCAATTGTGGATTTTCTTCCTCTTAGTGCATCCTCCTTCACCGGTTTGGCAGATTTCTTCTTTCGCAGAAGAGGAATGGTGTCTTCAATTTTTGTTTCTTCAGTTTCTTCCCCTGGAGCGTTGGGTGCTTGTTGTGCTCTCTTCTTTTGAACTTTGGGTCGATCTGCTGTCGGTTTCTTCTTAGGTGTGAGAGACCTCTTCACATATACCTTCTTCGGTTCTTTCACTGAAGACATCTTCTTCAGATTTTCCATTATCTCCTCATATGTTCCGAACCGGTATGCTGAGAGATGTAGATCACCCTCTTGTAAGGCATTTGCATATGCCTTGGCTGTCTTTGAGGAGATCTCATAACCGAGCTCTGGTGTGTACTCAGTTCTTGGTTCCACAGCTTGGATGATGCAATGATCGATGGTTACAAGGAAACACACCTCATCCTTGTAAGATTCAACGATAGTTGAGGGAATCCTTTCCCTGGCATGCATCCTCAGCTGGAATGCCTCAAAAAAGTCATTGATGACTTTACTAAAATGGTTTCCCAGTTTGTTGGCCATTTCACTAATTTGTATCATCACCGATCTATCGGTTCCCCATGTAACCTTGCCTATTCCCGAAAAGTAATTCTGATAGTAGAAGAATACATACCAATAGGGTTATGTATTTTAGGAACTTCTTTTTCACAACACTGAGCTTCTTTAAGTTTTCGAAAATCTGCTCTCCAAGCATGGCGCAAAGGTCATACTACGCATTGTCATGCATGATCCGGTAAGCGGCATGAATGGCTCCTCCCAGCACACTATTTAGGTTGCTTGATTGATAGATTTTATAACCTATCACTGCAGATGCGAACCGAACTCCCTCATCTTCAATATCACTAACCATCATCAATAGACTATCAAATTTTGATATTGTCAATTTAGCGACAACGGCATTGGAGATGGTTCTGAAGGTGAGGGCTTCCCCTTTGTCGTTGTACCCAGTCACTCTGTGCAGATCTTCCTTGGTGATTTGGGTGCATGCCCCTTTCGCAAGCCAGAAGCCAGGTTCATGCACACAACTGAGAACCAGTCGTATCCAATCTGCTCGAAACACGGTTGGATAGAAGACTCCGTTAATCAGCCCTAAAGATACCATCTTCACATATTTATCCTGAAGCTTTCCATCTTTGCACAGCAAGAGGTACTCGCTCTGGATGAAGGTTTCACCCAGTTCATCTTGCTTAGCATGAATAAAGGTTGTGACATCTTCAGTCATAAGAACTCCATTTGGCATAAATGACAGTGCACCAAACATGTCGTTCTCCCTGTTTTATTCTATCATAATATCGTGAACAAGTCGGTCGACTAGATTTCCTTTGATCATTTTGACAACAGAAGATGATGATGCCATTGCTATCGACCGGTTTACTCAAAAATCACTTGATCGTCCTTAGAAAAATGACTTAACAGTGATCTTTGAATCAAAGCACGAGAAAATTACTCAAGCATAAAAAATCATATATCACAAATCGCAAAATAAAGTGATATGAGTAATCCTTCTTCCTTTATATAGATTTAGGGTCTAACGGTAATTACCAAAAGATAACTATTGGTTAACGGTTACAACATTAATTACCTTACCTAATGTTTCTTTCCTTTTTTCCAACCGGTATTCAGGCTTTTACCTATTGAACAAACCTCAATTGATCAATACTCACCTGTCCGGTTCAAATGATAGACCGGTAACCTCTTCCGGTTTTACTTCCTGACTTAGTGAGTTTCTTGCTCACTAGTCTTATCGAGAACAACAGACGGGCTACCGGTTCCCTCTAAGCCTTTTAGGCTCAGTTTGCTGAAGAGATATCACCATCAGCAGATGATGATCTTCCCTCTGTCTTCTCCTAGCGGAGCTCTTTGATTCCTTATTGAACCAAATCTTCTTGACTTCTTTCTCGGTCTCTTTTCCCTTGTTGTCCTTTTGATTGGGAGACAAGGTCTTCTTCACCAGTTTGACCAATCCTCTTCTTTGGTTCACTGGCCGGTTCCTACAATCTTTGGCCAGATTTTCAACTTTGTTGCAGGTGTAACAGACTATCTCGGTTGCCTTCCATGGATATGCCACAGTTAGCACAATTGGTTGTGCTCCGGTTCTCATTCCTCTTAGGGAATATTGGTCTCGATGGGGATCTCAATGACATTGTTTTGGATCTGCATTCTTCAGCCTTGTGTACAAACTTGTTGCTTGAGTAGCAATAGCCCTTGAAGCTTCCCCTACTTCCACTGGACACACTATTGGGACGAGACCTACATTCAGAGGTCTTGTGGCCATACTTGTAACAACTTTTGCAGTAGCTGTTAGTTGGCTTTACTGGTGCATTTTTGCAGTTACTTGTTTTATGGCCCGGTTTGCCACAGTGATTGCAAGAAGTGTTGAATGTCTTTTTACCCTTTTGTTCCAGTGGTTTCTTCTTTTCCTTCTTGCTTTTCTTGACTCCAGATGACTCATCGGTTTCCTTGTTGTTCTGACCGGTGAACCCAAGTTCTCTGCGATCATTGTGCTTTCTTTGAGCCTTCAGTTGCTCATCAAGCTTTATTGAGCTTTCATTGTATCTTCTAAGTGTTTCATTTCTTTCTCTGAGAGCTTTCATTTGTTCCTTCAGTTGATACAACTCAATTGCCAGCCTCTTGCATGCATCATCTTTATCATGCCAATTCTTTTGCATGTTGGCATTTTCTTGAGTGACTATCTGCATGTCTTCTTGAAGTTACAGAACAACAAAATCACTTTCTCTTACTGCTTTTTCTGCCAGATTTCTTGCTCTCTCAGAGGCTGTTAGTGATTTCACTACAATGTTTCTTTCATCTTCAAATTTCCTCTTTTTCTCAATTAATTCAGTCATCCTTAGGTTATTATCTTCCTGCTCCCTTTTCAGGTTGGAGATCTGATCGGTTAGGATCTGATTCTTCTCCATAATCTCAGAGACTGCCTCCTCAGCTTCATCTGATCCACTTTGCCCAGAGACTTCCTCAATCGTTTCATTGCTCTCACTCAACTGCAAAGCCAACTCCTTTCTTTTAGCAACAGATCTTCTTAACCTATTCTCAAGAGAGGCAATGATGTCATTGGCTTCCTCAAGCTGCTTATGAAACCTGTAACCCTCCATGATCTTTTACTCAAGCGGTCAAGCTTTATATCTTTGAGAGCCTGTAGCTCTAATACCAATTGTTATTCCCAACCAGTTACTGAGAGGGGCGGTGAATCAGTAAATACTATTTCTATCTCAATTAAACCTTGTATATAGATTCTTGCAGAATAAACATAATGTAATTAACCATTCATAAACAGAAATAGAAATACTCAGATCAACACATCATATATACATGGAAACCGTCGGTTAGAAGGAAAAAACACGGTAAGACAGAGTTCACAACTTCACTACTGCAGTAATAAAGATGTCTTGTTAAGAGCTTACAAAGCACTTGTAAGAGTGCTACCCGGTGAATGGATTTGGTAGAAGACCTGCTAAGATCTTGACTCTGTTAGGAGTCGCCTTGCAAAAGGACTTTAAACACCAATTAAGATGTTACCCAGTTAAGGGATTTATACAACGAACCTATTAGGGTTCACCCTATTAGAGGGATTTGAATATGATTTAACAATATGAAAGCAATGATCTCTAATGACACATTTTGTCTGATTAGATCATACTTGATACCCTTTTCACTCTGCTTGCCTATTGAACCTCTCTGCCTTTCAACTCTTGTGACTATAGCTTCACACAGAAAATATCTTTCTCTTGCTCTGTATATTCAACAACTCTTCTTTTGTGTCCTATGACCTATATTTATAAGAAATTAATCTTAATAAAAGCTCAACTCATAGTACCCGCCAAGCTCTAAACTCACACATAAGTCATGTAGCAAAAAAGCTTTGCGAGATGATCTTGAGTTTACCTTGAAACATCCGCATAGAAATAAAACTAACTCTTGTTAAAAAGCTAACTCCAGTTCCAAACGGTGATTGCTCCATATTATCCGGTTTTTAACTCAAACAGCTCCGCATAATCCGGTGCGGATTAACATGCAGTTGACCGGTATCAATCTTATACCCGGTTGTTCATACATCCCCTGTCTGTTCTAAAAGACCGGTTGTAGACACTCTGTTTGGTCTACCGGTACATATACTTTGTTATGTCTACTAGTGCCTATTAAGGAATATGACTTGTCTACCGGTTTACCAGTGGGAATGATGTTTGCATCTAACTTAACCAATGACAACTTAAATATGTCAACAAAGTTGGTGCTTCAGCTAAACGAAGTTAGTGCTTCAGCTAAACGAAGTTAGTGCTTCAAGGAGGGTCAATGCTCTCTATGAGTTGGTTTTCACTTTTGTAATCTGGGTTGGTGCTCATTTGTTCAATTAAAGCTATTGATCTATGGTTTTTTACCATTTTGATGTTTGCTCTCTCTACTCTAATTCTCTGTTTCATGTGGTTTCATCATCATGCATTCAAAAATTTAAAATACTGATGCAAGCCCCCCCCCCCATGATTATGATGATTATTATTCGCATTTAGTAAGTGTGTGCTATTAATTAGTGTCTATGAAGTCTTTAATCAGTCAATGTGTGCTGTTTTTTATTGGAATATCAGTGACGATGCCTCTTCAATTTTTAAAAAGCCAAAAAGACAAGAAATTACTTGTTTTAAATGGTTACACATTTTTGCTTCATTGACAAAGCATAAATAATATGATCTGGCATTGTAGGGATTATTTGACAAACAAATGTTCAAGCCAATGCCATATTATGGCAAAAACAAAATCCGGTGATGTGACTAGTAGTACAGAACATAATCATGCTTTGAAACCTAAGATGACCACTGTCAAGTGCAAATTGAACAAAATGAAAGACATGGTGTGCTTGACTCAAGATTTTACAAGAAATATCATTACTGCTTTATGTTCTAATATTTCATTACCCGCAACAAGAACATTACCGTCAACCAATGCATTGTTTAGAATGATTTAAAGAAAAAGATTAAGGTCTGAAGCACCACCACCAAATCCTCAAACATCAACAAATCTTACCTTACTAGTTGAATATACAAACATTGATAGAGGGCAAAAGTTTCTTTTTCATGACAGTTATGATAAGAATCGTGTTTTAGTATTTACCACCACACAGCATTTGCAATTACTCAAAGAACCTGAAAATTGGTTCAGTGATAGTACATCCAAAACATTGCCAAGTATGTTTCAACAATTGTACACAATCCATGGCTTGACAATTGATGCAATATTTCCATTCATTTATATTCTTTTGACTAGAATACATAAAACAGCTTCAACCTGATCTAAACCCAAAAAATATACTTATTGATTTTGATTTTGATGTCGTGGGAGCTATGTCTAAAATTTTTGCAAATGTCGATATGCAAGGATGTTTTTTCCATTTCTCTCAATGCTTGAGGAGAAAAGTTCAAGAAGAAGGTCTACAAACACATTACAATGTCAGTGAAGTCTTTGCATTCAAGATCAAGAAACTTGCTGCATTAGCTTTTGTGCCTCAGATAGACTTAACTGATGCATTTGAAACACCTCTAGAATCTCCTTATTATACAGAACATGAGGAAAAGTTGCAAGGCATGATTGATTAGTTTGAAGACATCTCGATTGGCAGACTAACCAAAAGAGGCAACAGATGATTGCCAAAGTTTCCAATCACAATGTGGAATTGCTATTCAGCTATTCAGGATGATCTTTCCAAAACCAAGAATTCTATCGAGGGATAGCACAAAGGATTTAGTGAATTGCTTCAAGCATTGCACAACTCAATCTGGAAATTCATCAAACGAGTGAAAAAAGAACAAGGTCTCGAGAATAAAATAGAGAAATATATGACCGAATGCACTAGGCAACCGAGCAAGAAAAAATACCGTGATCTCAAAGTAAGTCTAAAAAGACTAGTTGATGGTTATGACAATCATAACATTTTAGATTATTTAAGAGGTACCGCTCATAACGTGGCACGATAATTGAAAATTTGAATAACAAAGTTTATTCAACAACATATATGTAGTTTGTAAATTTTGTTTTCCTTCCTCTATAATCTTATGGGGATATCCTATCAATGGGTTATTTTTATTGGGTGTTATTTTTGCCTTGGGTCATAATGACAAGGGGTAGTTTTTACATAAGTTTTTTCAAATGGGTTATTGTGTCACGGAATATTTTGACTAGGTTGTTTTGTCATGCAATCCTGCCTTCTCAATATTTTGTGTGCTCTTTAAATAGGAGGATGTGTGAACCTCAACACCTCTTTTTGCATGCTTGTGTGGTTGTAATCTTGATGAATGATGGAATGATGTTTCCCTCAAATCAACAGCATAACCTTAGCATACAATGGCCTCTTATTGAAGATGGCCCCCCAAGATGTCTTATTTATAGATTTTGAGGGTTTCGATTAAGGGCGGATATTGAATCTAAAGATCAATGGCCAGGGATACATTAGGGTTTTGGCGCAAGAAGATGCCCCCAAGTGGCTCCTTGTGATCGATGTACTTTGATTGAACAAGGATTGATAGGATTTGGATAACTAAAATTTGGAATGGCTACGATTGAACCTCTTCAGACATGTGTGAGAAGATTTATGGAAAGAGTGATATGACAAGTATCCTCTCATGTGTGTGAGGATCACATAGAGAAGTGGGATTATAACAAGTTTTCTCTAACATTTGTGAAAGGTCGCATAAGAAAGAGAGATGAGACAAGTGTTCTTGCACATGTGTGAGAGATCACATGGGGGTGTGGATGGAGTAGATTTTCTACAATAAATCTGAGGGTTGAGATTACGAAGGATGATTTTATGGGAAAGTGAGCTAGTGCTTAATCAAATTAATCATGTCTTAAATAAATTTTTAATCCATTTATTTAAGGTGGAACCTTAAGAGAAGCATTAATTAACTTAATAAAAAGCAATTTTATTCAAGTAATGTTAGAAGAAACATTATACTGATTAATTAAAATATTAAAATTATTTAGTTAATGTGACAAGAATTAAAGGTGTTTTGTCTCCACAGCATGTACCTCGATTAGAACGTTACTACCATAAAGTCAAACGAGGTGATTTACTTCAGCTAATGTTTTGAATAATGGATCCTTGCAGCAATCTTTGAGACTACATAAAACACAAAAAAAATAGGGTGCCTATTACAAGGGTTTGAAAAATTATGCAAAATGACCCACTCAAAGGGACCAATAAATCAGTGAAAATGTTAAAAGGAACGTCCACCAATTTTCCAGCCTAACAAAAGGTGTTATGAGATCATAAAAACAACTATTTATCGACTTGATCCTAAGTCCAGCAGTGCAATTTATTATATCCAATCTTCCAAACTCATAACAAAGATTGATAAGGCTATAAAAACAACTAAGGACACACTTAATCCTAAGTCCAGCAGCAGAGTATATCTTACCACCACTTCTTCTCACCCATATATTAGTGAAACCTGAATAATTCATTAAAGAATACAAGCAGATTATGGAAGTATCCACTGTAACTGCATTGAAATCTCCTCGTTGGTTGACCACTCATTTGTAACAAAAGCATGAATTTACATATACAGAGAAAATCGAAATAAGTTATTGAAATCAGGAATCATTAGAACAATCTAGACAAGGATGAAGACTTTACATAGATGACTCTACAAGACCCATTATCTACAAGCTTAGAAGTTGCAATCTTTGTTAAACTAAAAATATTTATTTTATTGGGTAATGTCAATGAGGATCCTAGTATGAATTTAATTACTTGTTCATTTGCATCTTTTTTATTCGGTTTCCAAATATAGCATTTTCTATGATTTCCTAAACCTCATATGCAAAGTTATATAGGGATCTCCTTTTTGTAAGCTTTATAAATCAACCATCCTGACTGACCGAAAAATGTCCAAGTTTTTTCTTTGTGTAAACCTTTATTTAATATAATTTCATAACCAATATGGATCATAGAAGTATAAATTGTCTACCTTGATACCCTATAAGGCACGGGATTATTAAATAGAACCATTGATGACTTAAGCTACCAGTCTAAACACTAATTAATGCCCTAACATTGTGTAGAAAGGCATGTCATGTAATGTCCCCATTTTGAGCGAGCATTGGAGTTAGTGGATTTAGCCTATCATTGGGTCCTTGTAGGCTAGTTATGGTGATTAGAGGACCCCGTTGTGGGTTTTGGCCATATTTTGAGGGAATTACTATTTATAGTAAGTCATCATATGGTTCTACTGAGCTCAAATGATTTAGAGGAGTTATATGATGCTTTCAGATTTTATTTCCGGTTTCCGGTGTGGACTCCAAGATTCTTGGAGGGAGCATTTATTTTTAGTAAGTCACCCTGTCAAGTTCATTCATCATCAGGATCACTCTTATGCTGTCAGATTTTGATTCTGATGCTTCCTCAATCATTTTTGCAAGATGGGTGAATTATGTTTATTATTTAATTAAAACGGCTAAGGTTGCCTTTTTTGTTGGGAATCTATTTTGGGCATCTTAGTGTTATAGCTCGTTGGAACCGGGTTGAGAAGTTCTAAATCTTGAACTCATAAAACAGGGACCCTATGTGTCAAAATATGGTCATTTTAATGAAAGGGTTTTTTTTTCATCATTAAAGTGGAAAGAAATATAATTGTTTATTATATTTCAAATGTGCAACCATAAAGCAAGTGGCTTTTAAGTGAAAAGTGTCATTGAGAAGCTATGGAAAATATTATATATACAACTTTATGAGAATTCAAACCTCAATCTTGACTTATGCAATTTTTATGAAGTTTTTGGTTGTGGAGAAGTTGGCAAGGGTTTGAGGACTGATTCCTCACTTCTGCAATTTGAATCATCATTAATTGGCGGTGAATTTTTCTACTGAATTCTGGAAATCTAATTCTGATTCTATGGATGCAAATTTGGTGTTGTTGTATACCAAATTTGAGGAGAATTGTTAATTTGATGTTGTTACTGAGGTATTCATAATTCTGGTTCGATTATCTTCAGAAGATTATATTGATACTAGAAGGCTGTTGTATCTTCTAGTCTGGATACGAATTGTTAGCAAGGATATGATATTTTCTAGAGGACCTGCGTTTCAAATCAGAGAACCAAATAATTAATTATTGGCTGCGAATTACACATGGAGGCTGTGTTTTGTCTTCTAGCAACTGTACATTCAAGTTAAGAGACTGCTTTGCATTGGAGAGAGTTGCATAAGCATTTGGGAGGTTTGTGTTTCATCATTGTGAGCCTATGTTCTATATTCTCAAGGCTACTTTCAAACTTTAAAGTCTTATGTTCCTTTTGGTGGCTGTGTTTTCTTCCAAGTTGGCCACGATTTGCAATTAAGGTGCCAATTTGAATTTATAATTTAATATGTGGTTTTGTAATTGGCAAATTTGTAAATTTAATCCATTTTGGTCAGCTCGGAAGTTTAGAATTAATTGATATTAAACATTATTCAATTCTGAAAATATTTTTGAAGTCAAATATAATCATATCAAAAACAAAACATTGCAAGCAAATTCAAAAATAAATATTACCTTCAGCAAAGAGCCAGGCAAGTTCTTTACAGTGGTATCAGAGCCGAGGTCTCGCGGTCGAGACCCGCGGAGTGTGGTGAGTTGTAATGTCCCGTGTGCGGGTGGTGTGCCCCGCAGCCACATGTCCAAGGTCTGTGTAATTGGGGGTGGTCCCCACCCTCGGATGTTCCGATGATGGGAGATGTTCCCCACACCCTTAACACCCTGGGTAGTCGCCCTTACCACCAGGCCAGTCTTTTGGTGTAGATGTCTCGTGTGTAGGTGGTGTGCCCCGTAGCCACGTGTCCGAGGTCTGCGTAATTAGGGGTGGTCCCCACCCTCGGATGCTCCGTGATGGGAGTTGTCCCCCACACCCTTAACACCTTGGGTAGCCGCCCTTACCACCAGGCCGGTCTTTTGGTGTAGTGGTTGGGCCTTACAGTGGTATCAGAGCATGTTTCCTACCATCCTGTGGGGTTTGGAAATCTTGAGTTCCCACGTTTGATTTGTGAGTGATCAGCACTCTGGTTTTATTTCAGTCATGGATAAATACAGAAAACCAGGTAAATATGGGAACCAGTCTAGCAATGTGTCATGTTACAAGAAACAATCAAGTGCCTTGGAAAATGAAATGGAGAAATTGAGGCAAACACAAGAAAGGCTAAAACCCAACTTGCAAATCCGGCCACTATTGACAAGGCAGCTAGTTTCATGGTTTCCATCTTCAGAAAGTCTCCCTCACGAAGACTGCAGGAAGAGAAACGGAATGTTCTCGCAGGTGAGACATCTAGAAATCTTCATGATGAGTTTTCAACAGCCACTGATCATTGTGGAGATGGTCATGTTCTTAGGACAGCCATTAGTCCTATTTGCACACATGATGTTGGAGGCTTCTTACAGGGACATGTGGATGTGCCCATCTTGTTGACAGATAGTGGTACTGAGTTTCAACATCCTGAGCTTGTTGTTGATGTTGTGGATAGGGTGAGAGTGGAGGACGTTGTAGATACCACTAGGGATTCTGACGCCATAGATGATGGTGTTATCTTTGAGGACTGTGAGGAGTATATGAGCTCTGACAGCTCTGATGTTTATGACAGAAGTCACAGTGTGGAGTCAATGCAGGAGACAACGGTCTTTTCCTGTATTGAGGATGTGAGCATGGAGCTACCCAGTGATGACACTCATGATGGGAGTGTTACAGATGTGTCAAGTGACATAGATTCATGCCACAGTATAGGTGATTCATGCGATGATATTGAGTCATGTGTGCAGCCAGAGATAGCAAAGGGGTTTCAGATAGATGATGTTGATACTAGCATCACAGATACCTCTGATGTTGAGAGTGAAGATGTTGGGTGCTGCAGTGTTTCTAGTTTTTTATATCAGACTTTGGGTGTAGACTCAACGTTGTCATCCGGTTGTGGTGGGCTCCAAGATCCTTTTCTGCAAGGACTCGTGGATGAGGATAGGGAAGCATTGAAGTGTCAAGGCAGCGAGTATGTTTTACCTGGTCTTGCTGAGGGGAGTCTACGCACTATGTCCTTTTGTGCAGTAAATAGAGAGAAGTTACAGAGGCACCATTTCATTCAGATAGAGCAGGTTACACATCATGTCTCTCAAAGCTCACATATCTTATTCAAATCAGCAGGCGGGAGCTGTTCACTTTGTGAACAATCCTTTATTTGATGTGGATGTCACTATGTCTTAGGACAATCCATTGTTTGAGTTCAACAATGATCCCTTTCAAGTGATGATTGAGGATGATGATGATGATGATTGGGATTCTTTCAGTACAGCAGGTTATCAGACAAATTTTACAGGATGCCAGTCAGTTTTTACTAAGCAGTTTATAGAGGTGTACACAGTGAGGAGTGCTTTTAATTTTACTTTTGATCCTCATGTTCAGGATATCTACCAGTTGCAGAGTTCATCAGTGCATCCGTTTGATGACTGGTATGATAGTTTAGTCGGCACACAGACTAGGGGCAAGTCCAGTTTGCCGGTTGAGTTGCTTCCGTGTAAATTACTTACGGTTGAGTTACTCCCGTGTGATGTTCCTGTCTCAGCATCATCAATTCGAGTGTTGAGTTCAGTTTCTCAGACGTTGCAATTGGATTCGTTGATGTTGAAATTATTTTTGCTGGAGTGTGGTGATGGTAGGGACATTACTCCATTCTATCCTTGGGATCTAGGTGGACTTCTGTGTTTTGTTTTCAGAGATTGCTTGGGGACAAGCAATTTTCAAGGAGGGAGGACTGTAATGTCCTCATTTTGAGCGAGCATTGGAGTTAGTGGATTTAGCCTATCATTGGGTCCTTGTAGGCTAATTGTGGTGAGTAGAGAACCCTGTTATGGGTTTTGGCCCTGTTTTGAGGGACTTACTATTTATAGTAAGTCATCATATGGTTCTACTGAGCTCAGATGATTTAGAGGAGTTATATGATGCTTTCAAATTTTATTTTCGAAATCCGGTTTGGACTCCAAGATTCTTGGAGGGAGCGTCTATTTTTAGTAAGTCACCCTGTTAGGTTCATTCATCATCTTTCATCATCAAGATCACTCTTGTGCTGTTAGATTTTGATTCTGATGCTTCCTCAGTCGTTTTCGTAAGATGGGTGAACTATGTTTATTATTTAATTAAAACGGCTAAGGTTGCCTTTTTTATTGGGAATCTATTTTGTGCATCTTAATGTTATAGCTCGTTGGAACCGGGTTGAAAAGTTTTAAATCCTGAGCTCATAAAACAGGGACCCTATTGATAGGCCAACACCGGGGCAAATAATTAAGAAATAATTAATACTTTAAATGAGTTTCAGCTTGGTCTAATCGTGTCAATCCGAGAGCATAAGCTTGCAAAAGGTGTCCGAGCAATATGCCATCAAGGGATGATAGTTGTGAGATGAGGGATTATGAATGCAACTACAACACGCGAAGCCAATCTATGAAAAACTAAATAAATCCCAACGACAGGAATTGTCACTTCCTGGCATCAAGAACATTAGAAACAGAAACAATGACAATAACAAATGTAACAATTTACAAATCTAATGAACATTAATCTAGAAGAAACAAACAAACATCATGCATAAGAAAACAAAATAATACAATAGATTTCTAAATAGAAATCTGACTTGAATTTCTAAAAATATGAGAGGAAGCTCTTTTTAATCCACATATTGATACTGATAATTTCCTGTACGGGTTCAAGAGCAGAAATTCACAATATCAATTAATTCAAGAAAATGAATGAATACTTGATAAACTATTCCACTATCTTGCTCAGTTATAATATTAATCTATCTGCGGAACTATTTATGCAAACTAACTATTGAACTGAAGGAAAACCTTATTCTATTAAAGAACTCAAACAAACCAAACTCAAACTATATATATTTTATCAAACTAATTTAATGGACTGTAAATGTGACAATGAGTAAAGTGAATTAGAACTACCTTAAATAAAATCAAACTAATCAAAATCATACATTTATTAAAATAAATTAGAACTATCTTGATCAAACAAAATCACACAACTATCATAGTTTTAAAATTACGTCAAATAATTATATAGATAAAAAAAACAAATATTAACAATTAAAATAAATAAATATCACCATGCTTCACCAGGGAGTGGACCCTTGCTCCATAGTTTGCAGGTGAGATGAAAGCCTTTTTACACTATTGTCTTAATCATGCAAAATAATATTGTATTCGTCAATAATCTGATATAATTCTTTGTTACAAAATTCTATATGCTTCTCCCCTTGATATTGCCTTTATATAATGAAAGGGCATATAACAAATTCTAAACAATATTCTATTCACAGATATTGTTTTGTAGCATTATTTCTCCAGTACTTTTCTCCACCAATGATTTATTTTTGTAGCCCTATTTAATAGCATTTTCTCCTATTTTTCCAGCCCTATTTTGTAGCACATGATTCTATTCTCTTGCCACTTCTTTTGGAAATATTTGTGGCTTGTGGGTTGGAATAAAACAAGCCACAAATATAGGAATTTGTTGTGCCATAAAATTAGCCATTCTTTTGGCCTACGTACAACATAATCTTATTAGTTGCAACAACAAATAATTTATACTATTTTATGTCATATGAGTACAAAAATAAATTATTTGTTGTTACAACCAAATAGCTAATATTTAGCAAAACAAATAATTAATGGTTGGAATTATTTGTTGCCAAGTATATTCACCGGATGTAGGAATTTTATTTTCTCCTTCTCCATAGCACATGTTGTATATTGTTCTCCAAAAATGAAATAGCAATGCTTATTAGTAAATACAACCAATAATTAATTTTCATATTTTATCAAAAAACTATATTAAATACCACTTATATATATCTAATCATATGCAACATAAAATGGTAAAATAATAGGATTTGTAATGGAAATGGAATATAGGAATGGGTGTGAAGGTGCATGAAATAGGATGAAATATGGTATAAAAATGGAACATAATTGGCTCTCATCACCTATGTGTCAGAATATGGTCATTTTAATGAAAGGGTCTTTTTTTCATCATTAAAGTGGAAAGAAATATAATTGTTTAATATATTTCAAATGTGCAACCATAAAGCAAGTGGCTTTTAAGTGAAAAGTGTCATTGAGAAGCTATGGAAAATATTATATATACAACTTTATGAGAATTCGAACCTCATTCTTGACTTATGCAATTTTTATGAAGTTTTTGGTTGTGGAGAAGTTGGCAAGGGTTTGAGCGTTAATTTATAGTATCGAGTTGATTGACTTTGTTATTATGATCAATCGATCATATATGTTATCCCTTGTCCCGTCGTTAATATATACGAAGTGATTATTTACGACCGCTGTTATCGGGATTATTTAACAGAGCCGCTGCTACTGAATGTTATGTTATGATAACCATAATCGGTAATTATCGTAACACATCATTAGATGTGTTACGATAATCATCGACTATGATTATTTGTAATACTTCCTTCGTAGTGCATCATCCGAAACGGTGTGGTTAATAAAAGGCATGGTCGATAAGATCACATGGCCCGACGTGGCTCGTGCCATGAAGGGTCATGTCCTTACGCGGTCAAGACCTCTCACATACTTACTTAAATGCATTTGAATGAGCAGGGAAACACAATCAATCACAAAGGCAATTGTCTTCTCCTCTGCAGTTCACAGCAATACAAACCAATAAAATATTATTAACAGAATATAAATAATAAACGAATTTTCTCTATCAAGATCTTAAATTCCTAACATGGTATCAAAGCCTCAATAGAAGAAAAATTTATTAAAGTTAAAAATTATATTCTGATTATCTATAAAGAGGAGAAATTAAAATGGCCAGCAATATCAAAGTAGAAGACAGACTCGAAGGTGCGTCTAACTTCTTCTCATGGAAAATTAGAATTCTTACTCTACTTCAAGAACTAGAGTTCGATTCGTATGTTGAAGAAAACACAAACATGCCTGAGGAAGAACCAGAAAAAGCAACTTGGAAAAGACGTAACAATAAAGCAAAGAAAATTATAATCGATGTTGTTAAAGATCATATTCTCCCCTCCATAGCAAGACTAAAAACCGCCTATGAAGTTTTCAAGACTATTCAAGAGACATTTGAGATTAACAATACAAGCAGATTGCTTACCCTCAAACAACAACTGCTAAATCTCAAAATGAACAAAGGGGAATCAATTACATCTTACTTTCTTCGGATTTCAGAACTAAGGGATCAACTATCCACCATTGGAAATAATGTTGATGATATGGAGCTAACACTTATTGCTCTTAGAGGACTACCCATCACATGGGAATCCTTCATTCAATGTATAACCGGACGTCCATCTCTACCCAAGTTTGATCAACTAAAGAATGATTGCACTCAAGAGGAATCTCGATTAATATCAAGAGGAATCGGGCCTACCAAAGGAAATGAGATTCAAGCTCTTCACACCCACACAAACTTCAAAAGCAATAAAAGGAAGTTCAAACACAAGAAAGGAAACCCTAACACAAACCATGTGGGGAATCCAAATAAAACTCACAAACGAGACTTCTCCAAAATACAATGTTTCAAATGTGATAAGTTTCGTCATACACATAGATACTGTCCCGAGAAGCAGAAAATACAAGCAGCATTAGCAGAAGTAAAAGGAGCAGAAATATCACTATTCTTCTTAGCATTATCAAGTGAAGTGAACTCAAGCAAAAACACGTGGATAATTGATAGTGGAGCTTCTCGACATATAAGAGGATTTAGAGATCAATTTGAAACCTTAGAAGAAGATTCCTCCGAAGAAGTTACAATTGGAGACAACTCCACCTATCCAGCAAAAGGAATCGGGACCTGTTCTATCAAATTGAAATCAGGGACTACTCTACTATTGAAAGATGTTCTATTTGTACCAGGTATAAAAAGGAACTTAGTCTCTATCTCCAGCTTAGCCGATCAAGGCTATCGTGTCACATTCCAAGAAAATAAAGTTTTAATATGGGCAAAGAACTCCAATATTAAAAATGCTATTTCCTTAGGATATAGAGATGGAAGCTTATACAAAGTAGGAAATAGTATCAAATCAGCTCTAAGTCATCAAGTATCCAATACTAATGAACTCTGGCATCGAAGACTAGGTCATATCGGGTTTAGTACTCTTCCCTCCCTTAAAAATATTACTACAGGGATCCCAAATTTGAATTCAAATCACTCAAGCACTTGTAAAGGATGTGCTCTAGGTAAAAATATAAAAAAAACAATTTCCCTCTAGTGAACATAAAACAAAAGGTACATTGGAACTCATTCACACTGACTTGTGCGGACCTATGTCAACTCTTTCACTAGGAGGTTATTCATACTATGTGATCTTTATTGATGATTATTCCAAAAAAACATGGATTTATTTCCTTAAACTAAAAGAATCAAATGAAGTGTTATCCAAATTCAAAGAATTCAAAGCATTAGTTGAAAATCAAACTGGGAGAAAGATAAAGATCCTAAGGTCAAATAATGGAGGTGAATATATTTTTGAAAATTTTAAAGATTTTTGTATATCTGTTGGGATTAAGAGGGAGTATACAGTACCTTATAATCCTCAACGGAATGGAGTAGCCGAAAGGAAAAATAGAACTATCATTGAAGCTACTAAAGCCATGATGCACGACCAAAATTTGCACACTTCGTTTTGGGCTGAAGCATCGAACACTGCTGTATACATTCAGAACAGATGACCGCACTCTATTCTAGAAAATATCACTCCTGAGGAAGCCTTTACAAGAAAAAAACCTGATCTAAGTCATCTCAAAATCTTTGGATGTCCTGTTTACATTCATATTTCCAAAGAGAAAAGAACCAAACTAGACCCTTCCGGAAAAAGAGGAATATTTGTTGGCTACAGTGAAACTACAAAAGGGTATAAGGTATATATATCAGGACAGAAATCCATTGAAGTTAGTAGAGACATCAAGTTTGAAGAGAACACTGCTATAAAGATTTCCATTTCCACTGAAGGAGGATCAAATGAGAATCAGAGGGAGAACATTACAGAATATGATTAAATTGAGAATCAGAGGGAGAATGTTACTCTAAACAATGAGAATGAAAGAGAAAACATAACAGAAAACCTTGAACCTGATTCATCTCATCTTGAAGATATTGACATTTCTAACAACAAGAAAAGACCCTTGTGGGCTAGAAAAATGTTTGAGGAAAATAATGTTGAACCTGATGAGATATCCAAGGCAAATAAAAGAACAAGGAATCAAAAATGTTATCTTGCACTAATGGCAGAACTGACTAAAATAGAACCGTCTAATGTAAAACAAGCCCTAACATGTCAAGCATGGAAAGATGCAATGATTGAAGAATACCAATCTATTATTAAAAATGATGTTTGGGAAATAGTCCCTAGACCAAAAGGGAAAACCATTATCTCCTCTAGGTGGTTGTTCGAGATCAAATATGCTTCTGATGGCAGTATTGAAAAACACAAAGCCAGATTTGTTGCCAGGGGTTTCTCTCAAAAAGCTGGAATTGATTACGAAGAAACATTTGCACCAGTTGCTCGTTACACATCTGTAAGAACCATCATAGCCATTGCAGCATCCAAAGGATGGAAGATTCACCAAATGGATGTAAAAACAGCATTTCTAAATGGAATCATAGAAGAAGTATACATAGAACAACCAGAAGGATTCATCACCCATGACAATAATTATGTCTGCAAATTGAAGAAAGCACTCTATGGTCTCAAACAAGCTCCCAGGGCTTGGTATGAATGTATAGATAAGTATCTATCCAAGTTAGGGTACTCCAAGAATGAAGTTGATCCAAATATATACTTCAAAATGTCCAAAGGAGAAATGGTAATTATAGTTCTATATGTTGATGATCTCCTAATTACTGGAGAAGATCATCTTATTGCAAAATGCAAACAAGAACTTACAAATGAATCTGATGTGAAAGATCTAGGATTATTGCATTACTTCTAAGGATTAGAAGTAGTACAAAAAGAAGACTACATTTTTCTAAATCAAAGGAAATACACTATGGATATATTAACCAGATTTGGCATGAAGGAATGTAAACCCTTAACCACTCCGATGGAAACTAATCTTCACAAGCTCAAAGAAGATGCTGCAGATTCCGAGCCTACAAACTCTTCCTACTACAAAAACTAATTGGATCTCTTATGTTCTTGGTAAACACTCGTCCGGATATCTGTTATGCCACGAATGTATTAAACCATTTCATGTGCGAACCTAAGAAGATTCATTTATCTGCTGCTAAACATATTCTGAGGTACTTATGTGGTACAGCTGAATTAGGTTTGAAGTATGAAAAAGTTGACATACAACTCCAAGGATTCACTAACTCCAATTGGGCCAGAGACTCTATCGATCATAAAAGTACTACAGGATGTTGCTTCAGTCTCGGATCTGCAATGATTTCTTGGTTCAGCAAAAAACAGTCAGCAGTTGCTCAGAGTTCCACCGAAGCAGAGTATATGGCTGCATCTATGCGTGCTCGTGAAGCAGTATGGTTAAGGAAGCTTCTATTTGGATTGTTTGGCAAGCCACTACAACCTACAATAGTTTATTGTGACAATCAAAGTTGCATTAAACTTTTTGTAAACCCGGTTTTTCATAACCGCTCCAAACACATAGAGATTCCTTATCACTATATAAGAGACATGGTAGACAGAGATATTATCAAACTCGTCTATGTAAGTACTGAAGAACAAAATGCTAATATTCTTACCAAGCCTCTTGCGAAGTTGAAAATCGAATACTTCAGGCAGAAACTTGGTATGATTAAATTGTGATTAAAATTGCTGAAATTCTATCTCTTTATGTAATTTGTATATTCATGAATAAAATTGAAATTTAATATTGCAATATTTTGTGTATTGAAAGATGACGATCTTTCTTGTGTATAAGAAAATCACTATTGTAAGGTGACGATCTTCAATAGATTGATTTTAGTCATCCTCTAACCTAGTTCCAAATTGGTCGGGGGTTATGATGACAAGAGGTTCAAGTTTCGATTCGGATTGCGCCGAATATCTTGATACCTATATATTTTAGTTATCCTCTAACCTAGTTCCGAATTGGTCGAGGGTTATGATGACAAGAGGTTCAAGTTTCGATTCAGATTATGCCGAATATCTTGATACCTATATGCTATAGTTATCCTCTAATCTAGTTCCAAATTAGTCGGGGGTTATGATAACAAGAGGTTCAAGTTTTGATTCGGATTGTGCCGAATAACTTGATACCTACATTTATCACTAAATCCAGTTCCGAATAAGTCGGGGATTGTGATAAATTTTGACAAGTTGAACTTGTGTTCCGGATCATGCCGGAAATCCTAATTGATTACATGAGTAAAATACTGATCCAAGTTAGAATCAAGGATTCAATAAAAACTCATAACTTTGCTTATCAATCCTCTCACTAAGAGGGAGTGTTAATTTATAGTATCGAGTTGATTGACTTTGCTATTATGATCAATCGATCATATATGTTATCCCTTGTCCCGTCGTTAATATATACGAAGTGATTATTTACGACCGTTGTTATCGGGATTATTTAACAGAGCCGCTGCTACTGAATGTTATGTTACAATAACAATAATCGGTGATTATCGTAACACATCATTAGATGTGTTACGATAATCATCGACTATGATTATTTGTAATACTTCCTTCGTAGTGCATTATCCGAAACGGTGCGGTTAATAAAAGGCATGGTCAATAAGATCACATGGCCCGACGTGGCTCATGCCACGAAGGGTCATGTCCTTACGCGGTCAAGACCTGTCACATACTTATTTAAATGCATTCGAATGAGCAGGGAAACACAATCAATCACAAAGGCAATTGTCTTCTCCTCTACAGTTCACAGCAATACAAACCAATAAAATATTATTAACAGAATATAAATAATAAACGAATTTTCTCTATCAAGATCTTAAATTCCTAACATTGAGGACTGATTCCTCACTTCTGCAATTTGAATCATCATTAATTGGTGGTGAATTTTTCTACTGAATTCTGGAAATCTAATCTTGATTCTGTGGATGCAAATTTGGTGCAGTTGTATACCAAATTTGAAGAGAATTGTTAATTTGCTGCTGTTACTAAGGTATTCATAATTCTGGTTCAATTATCTTCAGAAGGTTATATTGATATTAGAAGATTGTTGTATCTTCTAATCTGGTTACGAATTGTTAGTAAGGATATGATATTTTCCAGAGGAGCTGCGTTTCAAATCAGAGAACCAAATAATTAATTATTGGTTGCGAATTACACATGGAGGCTGCATTTTGTCTTCTAGCAGCTGTACATTCAAGTTAAGAGACTGCTTTGCATTGGAGAGAGCTGCGTAAGCATTTGGGAGGTCTGTGTTTCATCATTGTGGGCCTGCATTCCATATTCTCAAGGCTGCTTTCAAACTTTGGAGTCTTATGTTCCTTTTGGTGGCTGCGTTTTCTTCCAGGTTGGCCACGATTTGCAATTAAGGTGCGAATTTGAATTTATAATTTGATATGTGGTTTTGTATTTGGCAAATTTGTAAATTTAATCCATTATGGTGAGCTCGGAAGTTTAGAATTAATTGATATTAAACATTATTCAATTCTGGAAATATTTTTGAAATCAAATATTATCATATCAAAAACAAAACATTGCAAGCAAATTCAAAAATAACTATTACCTTCAGCAAAGAGCCAGGCGGGTTCTTTAAATGCCAGTATGTCATATGAATCATAATTTTCCTTAAATGCAGCCCAATGTTTTAGGTCTATTTATATGATTAAAATGATTTTTAAAATATAAAGTATCATTTATAGTAGCTATTTACCTGTCAATCATCAGAAGATGCACTCCATTACTGTGTTTTTCAATTGCTTTTTGTAGTTGCGGACGTATTGTCTGTAAAACACAAATATCAAGCAAAATCATAATCCAGCACATTTTATGGAAAATTGTGCCAAAAGAGTAGAATATTTAAATAAGTTTTGAATGGTTACAAACTTACAATATTTTATGTAATCATCTGCCAAGCTTCAAAAGAGCATTAAAAATGATTTACAAAATTATTAATTTTGGAAACAGGGAATGCAAATGCTATGTCATCACAATCAAGTTTTACCTTTAGAGCAGCTAAGAACTCAAAACTGTTGTAACATCGGATATACAAGAGCCGCTCCATACAAGATGCAAACAATTCATCCACTGGATATGATGGTGTCAGCAAAGAAGTCTGACTGCATTGCTTATCATTTGGTCTATTTCCTTTTCTTGAATACATGTTATGGTGTGTTTCAGGTCCTGCATTTTCACATGCCAAACTATACTCTTAAACTCTGATCATATGTCAAAATCCTCAAAATACCTTTCAATAATTATATTTATTCTTCCACAGTACTCGTGTGCTTTGAACTTAAGCCAAAAATAATGTCTGGACACAAAAAGGAAAAAGGAAAAATACCTAGCTTGTATCATAAATGATCAAACAATTGGAATACCTCTTGCATTCATAATTATTTTATGCCTAAAGCACAGAATCCTATATCAAATAAGAAAAACTTTTGCTATCATATTTACTCAACGATTCCTCCAATTTACATGATTATTAAACTAAGTAAAACTTTTGCTATCATATTTTCTCACCATTCCTCCAATTTACATGATTATTAAACTAATTAAAAAAAATTCTATCATATTTACTCAACCATTCCTCCAATTTACATGATTATTACACTAAATAGCAGAAAAGAACAACGGTATGAAAAAAGAACACGACAGCAGCAACAAGAAAACGAGACAATTGTTTGCCAATTTGATCTCCCCCAGGCAAGTTAGAAAGGAAAATGTAAATCATATCAGTGCATTGCTAAACTTTGTTATTTAATTTTAATTTTTTTCTTGTATATTCAGTAAGACAAGATACTAACCACCCTCTATAAGTGGGATAATCATCGTCTCCACAAAGTATTTTGTGTCTAGATACTAACTCACCCCTATGATGTCAATCAACCAAATCTATGTTGTCACTCCATTGGCTTGAAACATATCCTTGGGACTGAACTTTGTCTCTAACTAATCACTCAATCAAAAGATGTGTCTAAGGATAACCAAGTCATGACTAGGGCATTAGCCATAAGTCATTGTAATTAGAGGTCACATGCACTAGCCTACATAACCTTTTTGCTCCAAATTCATCTTCCTTGAAGGTTCTTAGTTGGTCAGCCTCCTACCATTTCCATCTCATCATTCTTGTGCTTTGAACCTGAACTACCTCACCCAATGCACAAATCGTATGTCTTGCCAAAGATAATGTTCATGTTGTTTTTCTCATAAGGCAAATATGGATGCCCTTGTCTACAAAACTAAAGAATGAAAGTGTTTACAAACTTCAGAACTGTCATGATTGGTCACCCTGCTACAATTTCCATCTCATCACTCTCACAATTTTGAAGCTGGACTACCTCAGCCAATGCACAAACTGCATGTCTATCTGGCAGGTAATGTCTGCATTGTTAATCTCATGAGGCAACCATGGATTCCCTTTTCCATGAAACAAAAGCATGAACATGTTTATAAAATTCATATCACACCATCAAAAGTCAAAAAAATTGAAAATGAAATTTTTATGGCTTTTGGATAAACCTACAATGCAATAAGCACAATGTTTACTCCCAAAGGAAACTTGATAAATTATGAAGAGCAATCAGTAAATGGAATCATACCATACAGCAATGCAACATAATAAATTCAGATAATAGAATATGGCCAGAAAGATATATCATTTATTCCAGAATGTAATGTGTAGAATGAATCAATACTACCTTCTAAGACAACCATGAAGTTGTTAGCAATATGAGTTGTCATTAGTGTATTTCACAAAACCCATTCACACCAGTAAAGTGTCACCAGTCGCTCACATTACTTTGAAGACACCGGTAGATGAAGAATAGAGTGTATGCACCAGTTGACTATCTCGATAGATACACCGGTAGACCGAACCAAGTACTCAGTATCGGTCTTATGAAGCATACAAGGACAAACCGGGTATAAGGGTATACCGGTCTAACTGCACGAAAGATCCGATCCGGATTTTGTGGATCAGTTTGAGTTACAGTTTGAGTCAAAAAGCCTAATTATACGGGACATCCATCGCTCAAAGGTGGAGTTAGCTTTTTAACTGAAGTTAGCTTTAATTATACGGATGATCTAAAGGTAAACTCCAGATCACAACACATAGCTTCTATGTGTTGCATGATTTATGGTTAAGTTTATTCCCTAGCGGTTCTACGAGTCAAGAGGTTCACTCTTGTATAAATATAGGTTATCGGACGCAAGATATGTTGTTGTTGTTGTTGATAGTTGGAGATTGCACAGAGCAAAGGAGAGATATCTTCTGAGGAGTGCTACAGGCACAGAGGTGAAGTAAGAAAGAAAGGTCAACAGCCAGGCAAACCGGGGAAGAGATCTACAGGTATGATCTAATCAGACAGTCAATGTCATAATAGATCACTGCTTTTATAAAGTACTAAAAGCATATTGAAATCCCTCTATCAGGGTGAACCTAATCGGTTCGTTGTAAAAATCCTCTAACAGGTTGACATCTTGGTTGGTGTTTAAAGTCCTGTAACCAAGCAACTCTTAACAAGGTTTAGATCTTAACCGATCTTTTGTAAAATCCCCTAATCGGGTAGCACCTTAACCAGTGCTTTGTAAGCTGCTAACAGGGCGCCTTCATTTGGTACTAGTGAAATTGTGAGCTTCGTCTCACCGTGGTTTTTTCCTTCTAACCGAGGGTTTCCACGTATAAATACCTCTGTTAATTTGTGTGATTCTGTTTATGCCTGTGAATGACTGTTATATTCTGTTTATCCATAAGGACAGTAAAAGATAAGAATTACACTAAAGTAGGAGCATTTACTGATTCACCCCCCCCTCTTAGCAATCGGCAAGCATTAACAATTGGTATCAGAGCTTCGTTTCTCTATACAACAAAGTTTAACAGCTTGAGAAAAAGATCATGGAGGGTTACCAGTATCAGAAACAGCTAAAGGAAGCCAACAACATTATTGCCTCGCTGGAGAATAGACTGGGGAAATCACTTGCAAAGAGAAAGGAGTTGGCTCTACAATTAAACGAGAGCAATGAAACCATCGATAAACTCTTTGGGCAGAGTGGATCCGATGAGGCTGAGGAAGCAATCTTGAGCTTACGGAAAAGAATCAGATCCTAACCGGTCAGATTGCTGATCTCAAAAAGGAGCAAAAGGTGAATGCTCTAAGGATGACTAAACTAATTGAGCATAAACGAAAAACTAAAAGTGAAAGAAACGTAACAGTTAAGACATCAACAGCCTTTGAAAAAGCAATGAACCGGGTAGAGGAAGCTGTAAGGGCAAATGAACTCCTCATTATGCAACTCCAAGAAGACATGCTGATTGTCACCCAAGAAAATGCCAACATGCACAAAGCATGGTAGGGTAGGGATGAAGCATGCAAGAAGCTGGCGATCGAGATATATCAACTCAAGGAACAAAAGAAAGTCCTTGAAAAAAGGAATGAAATGCTGAGAAAATACAATGAAAGCTCGGTCAAGCTTGATGAGCAACTCAAAGCTCAAAGAAAGCACAACCATCACACCAGTCTTGGATCCACCGGTGCAAAAGAGAACGATGAGTCAGCTGGAGCAAAGTTGAGCAAGAAGAACAAGAGGAAGACGCTAGCACAAAAAGTTAAGAAAATCTTCATCACTTCTTCTAAGCATTATGGAAAACTAGGTCATAACACCAATGACTACAAAAATGCACTGGTAAGAACCAACAACAGTTACTATAAGAACTGTTGCAAAAATGGCCACAAGACCAATGAGTGTTGGTCCAGCCCCTTATCTGTGTCCAGTGGAAGCAAGGGAAGCTTCAAGGGATACTGTTATGCCTGAAACAAGTTCGGACACAAGGCTGAAGAATGCAAATCAAAGACAATGGCATTCAGATCACCAAGACCGGTATTCTCCAAGAAAAGCAAAAACCAAAGTGCAACTATTCATACAAACAAAGAGATGTATGGCCTTCTATTACTGCAACAGAGTCGGTCACGTAGCTAAGGACTACTGGAACCGGATTAGGAACAAAGGCAAGGAATCGGACAAACCGGTGATGAAGACCTTGACTTCTTATAAGAAGAACAACAGAGATAAGGAGACCAAGAAAGAGGTGAAAAAAATATGGTTTGTTAAGGAATCAAAGAACTCCGCCGACGAGAAAACAGAGGCAAGATCATCATCACAAAATGGTGATATTTCTTCTGCAAACTAAGCCTTCAAGGCTTAGGGGGAACCGGTAGTGCAACTACCGTTCCCGGTAGGACTGGTGAGTCTAATCTCACTTGGTCTACAGGTCAGACCAGAAAGATATGAGGTGATCAACTAGGGCATGCCTAATTGAAAAAATCGGACTACCAGTTAGCAAAAGTAGCAAGAAAGGTTAGGTAAGGCATTTAATGTTGTAGCTGTTTAACAATAGTTACCGTTTGGTAATTACCATTATGCCATAATCCTATAAAAGCAAAAAAGGATTACTCTTTTGGTTTTACCTTGCGAGTTTATGTTTATCTTTCTCATGCTTGAGCAATATTCTTACGAAATAATCATCAAGCAAGATTGTCTATGAAAACCGATCAATCATCTCTCTGAGTAACCGATTAAGAGAAATGGCATCTTCGTCATACGAAGCTAAGTTGGTTTCAGCAAAACAAGCCGATCGTCCTCCGTATGATATTTTGACAAATCAGAACAAGGAGATCGACATGGCTGGCACACTCTCCTCAGTGCCTAAAGGAGTGCTCCTGATAGAAGATCTAACTGCGTTCATCCATGCTAAGCAAGAAGAGTTGGGTGAGACGTACATACAAAGCGAGTATCGCCGCTACGCAAAGATGATAATTATCCCAATGGGTGGGCAAAGCTAGTATCATCTGGGATTATCAATGGAATCTCCTATCCAACCATATTCAAACTAGAATGGATTCAAATGGTGGTTAGTCAAGTGCATGAACCGGGATTTTGGGTCACGAAAGGAGTTTGCACTCCGATCACGGAAAACGATCTCCATAGCTGAGAACTATATCAAATACAGTGGTAGCCAACCTGGCAAAATCAAAGTCCGACAAGCGATTGATGACCGTAACTGATATTGAAGATCCAGTCGTTCAGTTCACATCTGTTGTAATAGGTTACAAAGTATATCAATCCAGTAACCTAAATAGCATACCGGGTGGAGGCATACATGCAGCTTACAGAATTATATACAACAATGCACAATATTGATATGTGTGAAATGCTAAGAGGACAGATCTTTGAGAACATGAAAAAGCTAGGCATCGTCAAAAAGAAATCATTGAAATTTGGCACACTTCTGGTTTGTCTCTACTTTTACTATTCTAATTCCTTCCCTGGGATAGGAAAAGTAACATGGACAACAGATCGACCGGTCATGATGCAAATCAGTGACATGGCTACTCAACTAGGAGACCAGTTTGACAAGGCAATGACCGATCATTTTAAAGCCTTTCAGCTGAAAATGCATGCCAAACAAAGAATTTCGTCAACTATCGTTGACAAGTACAAAGAAGAGGTATGTTTTATGGTATCAACTGACTTCTGCATCATTCAAGCAGTAAAACCAAGAGACGAGTATGCACTAGAGCTTGGCTACGAAATCACCACAAAGATTGCAACCGCGTATGTAGAGGCCCTGGAGAAAGCACACCTGGATATTGGTGCTCAACGGTTTAGAACCTACGAGGAGATAGAGAAAAATCTAAAGAAAGTGCCAATCAAGAATGTTTGTGTGAAAAGAATGCCCACACCAAAGAAGAAACCGGGAACTGCACCACCAAAAGCACAAAAGAAGAAAGCTCAACCGGAGGCAAGCACACAAGAGGAAGCTGAAGAAACCAATTTTGAGGGCATAGTTCCACTCAGCGAAAGAAAGAAGAGGACCAGTAAACTAACAAAGGTGGATCCACCAAGAAGAGGTAAGCCAACAATCGATGAATTTGTGTCAGGATTGAAAGAACGTGGCGGAATGAGTGATGTCGAAAGAAGATACAATCTGGCAAACGACGAAGACCGAAGGAAAATTGAAGATGTTGTAGTTGAATGCCTACATAAGTTTAATCTGAGTCCTACAGAACTTCAAAAAGTATTGCCTTAGGATCTTTTGGATATCCTTCAAGGTAAGAGGAAAGCTTCAATGAACAGAGAAAAGGAGTTCAGGATTCGAGCTCTGTTAGAAGTTCAGAATCATCTCACACTAGAAGAAGCTACTCAACAAGCTGAACTACATCTGCAAAATTTCCTGACAAAGAAAAGGATAGGTCTCTTGCTGACTAGAGAAACCAAGAAAGTGCATGATGAAGGAGTAGATATCTAGACCAATCTTCTTCGGACTTAGCAACAAGCAGAGGAAGCAAGCCAAAAGGCAACAACTCCACCGGTCTGTGACACCGGGAAAGGAAAAGGTGTACTCGGAGTAGACAAACCGGTCATTGTTGACATAACCGATGAACCGACAAATCCAACACTCCTAGTATCTCCAGAAAAAGGTAGGGCTCGCACTATGACTGTCAATGATATTGTAGCTGAAATTACAAATTTTGGAGAAATAGATAATGCAGCCAAATGGTATAGTGTATTAGCCGAGGAGGACAAACAGGAAATTGAAAAAGCTCTTGTTGAAAGTCTACCAGATTTCATCAAGACTCCTAGGGATTATAGAGGCAAGTTTCCTCCTGAGTTAAACAGCAAGCTTCAAACAAAATGGAGAACCGGTCTAGAAATAAATTCAAAGATTAATAAGGAGGCACTAGAAAAAGCTAGACCTGGTCTAAGCGACAAAAGCGCAAAATTTCTATTAGAAGAAGTTTCTATAAATCTGGATACAAATTACAGAGTTGCCAAAATTCTCAACAAGTATGAGACTGAAATCTTCAAGGAGACTTTAGATTTCTGGCAGCAATATGACTTCAATACTCTTGAAGCAACAGGTCCTCAGGATCACAACACAACAATTATTGATCCGCCTGTTCATTTTACTACAACTGAGACTCCAATAGTTGGTGAACAGGAAGTTCTCACAGAAATGTTCACTTTTGGTGAACCGGTCAACTTGGGACAGACTTCTGTCAATATTCCTACTGACAAATCAGTTAAAGCAGATGAAGGAATCGCTGCAAATGATCTTAATAAAGTAGAAGAGCAGCAACAAGCACAAGCTCCACCAGAAGAGTCGTTGCATCAAGAAGATGATGCTATGCCTGAAATACAAGTACAACAACCAGAAGACAGACTGGAAGAGGGAAATAAGCCGGACGAACAAGATAAAAGAGAACCTGAGCAAGCTCCAAAGGCACAGGAACAGGAAACTCTTCCTAGCTCCTCTCAAAGAAAGCTCTCATCCTCTGAAGAATCTGAAGCAAAAAGAAGTAAGACAACCGATACAATAGTTGACATCAGCAAAATGTCAACAAAACAGCTGAAAGAGCTCACTAAAAGAAAACTAGATATGGTTCTGATCAAAGTAAAAGATATCCTATACAACTTCGTACCGAATGCCGATATAGATGAAGACGAACCGGTCATTGACCAGCTGGAAGTGTTAGCTCAAACAATCGGTGAAGATCTAACTGATCCGGAAACAGTGGCAATTGACCACTATAAGAAGAAAAGAGTAAAGATTCTTCATAAACAGGTTGCAGGTATAAAGACTACTCTGTCAGACAACCTAAAAGTTCTTCAATAGTAGATAAAAGTTGCAGAAGGTTTGATGAGCAGAACATCAAATTTTGAGATATTCTTGCAAGATTTAACTGAAAAAGTTGCAAAGACCTCAAAAGACATACGAGCTTTGTCAACACAATTTGACATCAAAAATATAACTACAACAACCTTTAGCAGAGAAATGACTAGTCTTGCTCTAGTCCTGAGAAAGATAACTGAAGAAGAGAATAAGCAAATCCAAGATGTCATAGGATTTCAGATGCTTCTAGACCCAACACTGGATATCATGCATCAAACAGATATTTCTACAGATGCTCTGATCAAAGAACCGGACTACAAAATTGTAGAAGATATGGAAAACATTATTGTTTCTCTAAAAGCGGCCCAAAAGAACATTGAAAGTGTAACCGGTCAATGGGCACCCTTCCTCCATTCTGCAAAGAACATCTATAAGGACATCTTCACAAAGCTACAAATGTAAGATTATTACAATAGCTTAACCCTTTGTCCTATGGAGGCAAAAAGGGAAAGGAATGTACAAAGGAACAGAGGGAACAAAGGAATAGAGGGAAGAGGAAACTGTAGAAAAGCAAACAGGGGAAGTTCCAGAGCACCAACACAGGGGAAGTGTTCTACACAAAGTCCACAAAGAACAAGGTACAAACTCACAGCCTTTGTATGAATGGTTTTGTGTATAGTTTTGCCACCAATGACAAAGGGGAAGATTGTTAGCAATATGAGTTGTCATTAGTGTATTTCACAAAACCCATTCACACCGATAAAGGGTCACCAGTCGCTCACATTACTTTGAAGACACTGGTAGATGAAGAACAAAGTGTATGCACCGGTTGACTATCTCGATAGATACACCGATAGACCGAACCAAGTACTCAGTATCGGTCTTATGAAGCATACAAGGACAAACCGGGTATAAGGGTATACCAGTCTAACTGCAAGAAAGATCCGATTCAGATTTTGTGGATCAGTTTGAGTTACAGTTTGAGTCAAAAGGCCTAATTATACGGGACATCCATCACTCAGAGGTGGAGTTAGCTATTTAACTGAAGTTAGCTTTAATTCTACGGATGATCTCAAGGTAAATTCTAGATCACAATGCATAGCTTCTATGTGTTGCATGATTTATGGTTAAGTTTATTCCCTAGCGGTTCTATGAGTCAAGAGGTTCACTCTTGTATAAATATAGGTTATAGGACGCAAGATATGTTGTTGTTGTTGTTGATAGTTGGAGATTGCACAAAGCAAAGGAGAGATATCTTCTGAGGAGTGCTACAGGCACAGAGGTGAAGTAAGAAAGAAAGGTCACCAGCTAGGCAAACCGGGGAAGAGATCTACAGGTATGATCTAATCAGACAATCAGTGTCATAATAGATCACTGCTTTTATAAAGTACTAAAAGCATATTGAAATCTCTTTATCAGGGTGAACCTAATCGGTTCGTTGTAAAAATCCTCTAGCAGGGTGACATCTTGGTTGATGTTTAAAGTCTTGTAACCAGGCAACTCTTAACAGGGTTTAGATCTTAACTGATCGTTTGTAAAATCCTCTAATCAGGTAGCAACTTAACCAGTGCCTTGTAAGCTCCTAATAGGGCGCCTTCATTTGGTACTAGTGAAGTTGTGAGCTCCATCTCACCATGGTTTTTTCCTTCTAACCGAGGGTTTCCACATATAAATACTTGTGTTAATCTGTGTGATTCTGTTTATGCCTGTGAATGACTGTCATATTTTGTTTATCCATAAGGACAATAAAAGATGAGAATTACACTAAAGTAGGAGTACTGATTCACCCCCCCCCTCTTAGCAATCGGTAAGCATTAACAGAAGTACATATATAGTACCTAGTAGTTTGTTAAGATTACCACCCGTAGTAACTTCCAACAACTAATCAAAAAAAAATGTCATTACACTACCAACTAACCATTACCTAATTAACACGTGTTTATTCATGAACACGACAAAACTACTGACTACATCAGCCCACAAAAAAGAATTCATCTTCCAAACGATAGAGCAAATTGGGGCTCGAACATAACAAAATGGAAGTGGACTACTAAGAGGGGTGAGAAGACGTCCCTGGAAGAAAAGAAGAGGTCGAGATAGTTGTCTGAGACTGTTGCTTCTGCAAATGCTAGAGGCATTTGTTTGCCACCAACTCTCGTTCCCAAGACACTTTCACCATGTATGCCGCTTCCTGACCTGCTTCTTTGTTTTCTCCAACTGCAGTCTTTTGCCCTCAAACCCTCATCCTCTGCTACCAACTACAAGATCTATTTGGCTAACTTCAACTCCTGGGCTAACTGCTCCTATAACTCTACCATTGTCTTCTCCAATGAAGTGACACAAGAATGCTCCTAGCTCAATTGTGCCCTGGATTTCTCTACTAGCTCACAAAGGCCTTCCAATCTTGCTCAACCTAGCAAATGGCCCTCCCCTTTAGTACAATGCACTCCTCAATGGCAGTTCTTGGTTATATGCAAGAATAAGTTTCTAAAGCACAACTTCATGCTATGGAATTCTTGGAGTACCCAACGTTGATGATTGCCTACTTGGGGTCATGGACAACGCCAATCCTCCCTCATTTTTGGTGTATCTTCCCTCGGCCAACCTCTTGAGGTGAAACATTAAAAAAAATTCTCAATGACACTCAACCTAAATAAACACCAAGATTCACTCTACTACATACGCCACTAAAGGGGTCATGATCGATGTCCAAATCTCTTGCCAATGCCCCTACTCTCCCCATAAAGGTGGCCTTATCCTCCAGCTAACGAATGTACCGCTAGACTATACCCATGATATCATGAGGGTTTGGTCGGCCAAGAGTACAACAATGTTCTCCAACTCTCTTGATGATGACTCTGTTGCTAGCTATATTACTGGAGTTTGACTCTGGACCTCTGCCTATCTTGATCCCAATACAAGTGCAGGTTCTGGTAGTGGTCCCTAGGGTGCATCTAGCCATGACTCCTAGCTTGGTACCTCCTATACTAAGTGCACACCACCATCTTGTGTCGTTGCAATGGCTCCTAAAAGTAGCCCACGAGATTCAACTAGGGGGACCTCCAATTAAATTCCTAGAAATTGCAACCATGCATCAATAGTCTCATGAATCTCGCCCTCAACTGGCACAGTAGCAAAAGTAACTAGTAAAATTACTAATGGGGGCTCGGTCGATGGAGCCAATGGTACTGGCAAGACCAATGACAGTACCTCCACAGATGGAACTGGCAATGTTGCTAATGGAAGTGACACCTCCAACGCTACTGGAACTGGCAATGAAACTTCCCCTTGTGAGACTACAAGTGGAATTGCCAAGGGAGTCATTGTTACGTATGCCACTACTGATGCGACTGACAATGGTACTACTAGTGGTGAAACTGATAATGGGATCATCGATACCTTTGACACTACCGCCAATGTTGCAGCTAGAAAAAAATTTGTGTCAGTATCAGTCTCCACATCATTATCATATCCTCTTGTAGCAGCCAGAGACACATCTCCCACACTCTCACTCTCAAAGGACACCTCAATGGTCTCCTGCTCTTCACTATTCTCACGCTTTGACTCTTGTTGCTGCTGCAACTCCTAACTCTGCCTCTTCCTAGCGAATAGGGCTTGCTCACCTCCAACTGTCTGCATGTCAAGATCAATCCAATAGAATATTGATTTAAGTAGGACATATTATCCACAAGTCAAATTATGATATTGCTATCACTACTCTGTTAATCCTAACCAGTGACTAAGAGGGGGGTGAATCAGTCACATCAACTTATTTCAAATTTTAACCTATGAAACAGAATACAACTACTGTGTGATAATGAAAATGTAATGTATGTTTAACTTACTTAAACAAAAATCACATGCAACAACTTACACAAGATTTATATGTGGAAACCCTCGGTTAGAGGGAGAAAACCACCGTAGGACAGAACCCACAATCTTAACTACTGCAGTAATAAAGTTGCCTGCTAAAGGCTTACAACAACACTTGTTAGAGTGCTACCCTGTGAAGGGATTTAACATAGATCGGTTAAGATCTTAACCCTGTTAGGAGTCGCCTTGCCAAAGGACTTAAGAACATCAATCAAGTTGTCCCCTAGTTAAGGGATTTATACAAAGGAACCTGTTAGTATTCAAACTGATAAAGGGATTTTCACGAACTTCAAACAATAAAAAAGATGACATGTTGTAGACACCTAATCTGTCATTCAGATCATACCTATTCTATTCCTCACTCAGCTTGGTTGTTCAATATTCGTCATTCACTCTTGGTGACTGCATCCCTTCTCAGAAGACTCTGCTCTTTTGCTCTACAATTCTTCTTTATCTCTCCGCACTTGATTGCTCCAACCACACTTAACTTATGCACGATGACCCATATATATAAAGATCTTCACAATTCAAAATTGAATTGTGGCGCCAAGCTACAAGTCCTCCAAAACGTCGTTGTTTTGGAAGGCATGCCAAAAAGCTCGCATGCAAAAATGCTCACATACAAAACTCCAATTTATCCCAAAACACTCGCATACAAAACTCCAGTTTATCCCAAAACAGTTTATCCTAAAAATTATCCCGTTAAAACCAGATCAGATCTACGAGGCAGTTGGAAATCATAAAAGCATAGACCGGTAGGTCTGATACTATTGCACGAAAACCGATGTGTTGTCGGTTGAGTCATCTACCTTCTGTAGTTTTCTACCAGACCAGTTAAACAAGATCGGTATTGTCGTGACCGGGTTCCCTTTGTGCAACTGGTTCATTTACACTGGTTACTAGCAAGTTTGATGTTTGTCAAGTGTGACAACTACCAGTTCACCACTGCAGCTCTAACATTATGACCAGTGTGTTTGATGTTTGCCAATGATGACAACTATGCATAATGCCAACATACTCAACATGTGCCAATGAGTTTGACTCAAAAAACTACACACTTGAATCTTAATAGCAATACCAATAGAATATTGTTGGCCTAGACGAGTCCACATGGCTAAGTGGCTAGTAACAAACCCAATTGTCTGTCGGTGCCTAAATGTGGATGGCATCTACGAATAGGTCAATGGCATGTTGTGCCATGTATAAGGCCTAATGCTATAGGGTGAGAAACTCTAGGATTCTCTCTGACAGTACCAATGCCCAATTATATACCCTACCATTGTTGAGCCCAATCATCAAGTAGATCATCCAAATAGTGAGGTGCAAGGCCCAACTAGAACCTATTAACCAGCTCTTTATCTCATCCATAGTACATCTCCATTCCGCCATTGCCATAAAAGTTTTATTTACCCCTTTACTACTACTATTGTTCCACATACTATCCCACTCCTTCGAGCTCAAATCATCACAGCACACCCATTTCAAGAGGGTGTCTTTCTGCTCAGCCGTCATCCTACTTGGAGGCTTGGCAACTTTGGCTCCTCGTAATGGTATTCCAAATACTCTTGTGAACTCTTCCAACCAAAAAGACACATTAACATCACACTTGTTGTAGGGTATGTTGGACTTACCTGTTTGCCTATCAAAACACATCACTATTGCTTTCAAAATAGGATCAAACTCACACACATTAGAAAAGGGCATTTGTATTTCCTTGTCAACCTAAGTATGCCTGAGAATCATGTTCAAATTGTGATTCTCCTCCACCTCCTGCCACCTTGTAGTCAATGCCACTTAGACTCTCCCACATTAGGGTATCTATTGTAATCCTATCATCACCAGTCTAGATTCGAGGCCTTGAATTTTTTATTTTACTGCTACTACTCGTCACTATTTTTTTTGTTGATACTGAATAAGAAGTCTAGACATTATAATCCTATTGGTCGTTACAATAACCGCTCCTCCCTACAGCTTGGCTTAGATTGTTGTAACTAATTTTTACCATCTGCCACCTGGCAAGAAGGCATTGTACTATCAATGCCAAAATTTATCATGCCAAATTGCGACCAAAAACTAATACTAAATGCTTGTGTGCCAACTAAAATTGTACGAACGGATTTGCCAACCTTTGTACCACCAAAAGTTTACGAGCCCGTGTGGCAATTGCAATTGCAGCTGATGTTCGTATGTCAGGCAAGAGGTCTGTACAGCAAGTTGGAGGTACTACGACAAGGCCAAAAGCCCAAATGACAATGGAAGAAGCCTATACAGCAATGAAAATAGGAGCTCGTATGGCAGTAAATGTAGGGCATACAGCATGAGCGGAAGTATGAATGATGCCACAAATGGTACAGCAATGTCGTATGACAAAAAATCTGATCACAAGAATTTGAATTGCCAAGCTTTGTACGGCAGCATTTTGATGGGTCCGTACAACAAGAATTTGATTCACCAAGCTCCATACAACAGAATTCCATACAAAATTTCTGATTCGTTCCATAGTTTGTATGGCTTGTAGCATTGTGGACCATACAACAAAAGTAGAAGCCTGTCTAACAAAACTTTCTTGGATTACTTGAATTTTTTTGAAAATACTGGTAGCTCGAACTCTTGAAAGGATGACTTGTACAACACAATTTCCAAACCCCATAATGAATGCTTTCGTACCATTTGTGTAATGTCCCTTTTTAGGATAATTAGTAATTATGGAACAATTACTTCAATTGTCTAAACTTACAATATCTGATTTTGCAAAAATCTATGTAATAAATAATATGAAGATAAATGTGTGTAAAATGACAATAAACAATGTCACTTGCTATTTCTGATATATGCAATTATATGTATGCTAAACTGAATTGGTATTACTTGCACTTAGTGCAATGCTCACTTGCTATGTCAGGTATGGCAATGTAACCATGCAATTGAGATGTAAAGGTCTTGCTTATGGTAATACAAATCGTTGTCTCTAATAGCACTCTTATAACATGCAATGTTTGATCCATAATTATCACTTATAGCGATATAAGCATTGTTTCTAATGTAATTGATTCTACTTACAGCTTATAGCAATAATTGTTGAGTCTAATATGCCGATAGGTTTATGTAATTCTGAAAATGTTGTTGCATCTGATATAGTCGATTAATTCTTGCAACAAGGCATTGTCTCTGTTCTTCCTTTGTAAATATGCAACTGTTAATGCCGAATAGGCAATTTCTCAATTGAGCAGATCCACAAAGGGATAAAAGAAGAGATAAGTTTCCAAATTAATGATGAATTGAATGATTGAAATGCCTTCTGATATCTTATGTTAGGAATGATAAGACATGCCTCATACCTCTTCATATTCATATAACAATTACTAATTACATGTAATGTCCCCTATCTGGTTAGCTTGGAATCTCGGGACAATGTTCTCAAAAACCCCAATTGCAATAGACTCTTTCCTATTTATAACTTATTCTCAGTCCCTTAGTTTGTCACAATGAACTTGTGTGGTATTAATATTCTTATTGAAAAATGTCTAGTACCTCGTCAAAATAATTATGACATGATGTAAATTAACTTGTATACAATATAGCTTTAGAATGCTTTGGATATGTTACAAATTCTTATTTAATTCTAGCAGGTGTTCAAAGGATTGTGTGGATTTGAAGTAGTAATATAAATCATTGGCCTTTATATCGATTCCTATGCCTTCATGGATATGCCAATTATAACTTTACTAATCAGTCTTAAGGGATCTCGCAGATCAATATGATCACTTGTCGGAGACGTCAACTCTCTTTATGCAATATTTAGTGATGTTTCTGATTGGTGTCACTACTATGGTTCCTCTTGGCCTAGATACAGTTGGTAGAATACCTCCTTTAGCTAACTGTTACTTGTTCTCTAACAGTGAACCTCTTGCTGAATTGAATAAATAGAATTGCTTGATAGATTCAAATATCAATATGTAATTGATAAAAAGTTCTGAGATGCCCCCTAAGAATGAAATCCAACTTCTTTAAATATCTTATGTCAACCAAGGGTCGCATCCCATGCTTGGGATAGACACACCCCTCCTTAATCGCAGCTTCTCTTGACAAGTGATAACGACAGCATGTTCGGATAACCATCGCACTTTTTATGGGAAATTTCATATGTGTAATCGTCGGTTACCATTGATTATTCATTGGTTAGGGATCGCTGTTTATCTATCGGTGGTTTTGACTTTGATTATCATCGATATCTTTTAAGACTATAAGCAACATTCCATGACCGGTTAGTATGATCGTTGCATACTTGACCACTGTTTTCCTTGAGTGTTGTCTGCCAGCACGTGCCTATCTTTGTTATACAAACAAATAAATATCCTCACTGAGCGATGGAAGTATTGATGAGATATCCATTAAATAAGACACGTTTGTATGTATGATTATATCCACGATCCTTGCAGATCTATTCGTATGTGTGTAGCATCCTTATTGAGGTCATGTTCACTAGCAATCTCTTAACCTCTAGCAGATATCTTGTGTATTGATTTGTTTGACTTAATCAAATAGAATCTTGACTATATTGTATTTATATTATTTTATAATAATTTATAGTAATTATTATTTTCACTTTATTATTTATATTTATTATTATATTAATAAATAATATATTAATAATATATTACTATTATTATATATTATTATTTTCTAAATAATATATTATTATTTTATAAATAACATATTATTGTCAATAATTATATTAATATTAAATAGATTATATTATTTATTAATCTTGTTTATCCATTATGAAATCCTATTTTAGGAATGGGGACAGTACAGTCCGCCCTTCCCAAGATTTCTTGTCCTCAAGCAATGCCATACAAGCTTCTTCCACAATGCAACCCTGATATCATCTTGCTTTACAAGTATGGATCGAATAAGCCCAAAATGAAAATTTCAGCTTGAGGTTAGAACTATAATATATTTTTAAATATAACTTATCAAATCTGGAGATCATAATATTCAATTAAAATACTAAGAACAATTCAAAGACGGAACTTATCTTGATGTTTTGTAGCCTTTTCCTTCTCCTTTGTTAAGTCTTTCCTTGTTCCAGTATGAGTTTTGATGAATAATCCTTATAATCCCTGCGAGAGACTTTATCTCTTCCCAGACCTTATGGATACCCTTTTAGGATACATCCATAATCCTTGGGAGAGACTTTATCTCTGCCGAAGCCTTTATGGATGTCCCTTAGGTCGTATCCATCCTTTATAATTCCTGGTAGAGACTTTATCTCTTTCCAGGCCTTTATGGATATCCCTTTAGGACATATCCATCTCTATAGTACTTAGGAGAGACTTTATCTCATCCAAGACCACTCTGGATATCCCTTTAAGATGTATCCATCTTTATAATCCTTAGGAGAGACTTTATCTCATCCCAAGCCTCTATGGATATCCCTTTAGGATGTATCCATCTTTATAATCCTTGGGAGAGACTTTATGTCTTCCCAGGCCCTTAAGGATGTATCCATCTCTATAATTCTTGGTAGAGACTTTATCTCTTTCCAGGACTCTATGGATATCCCTTTAGGATGTATCCATCTCTATAATCCTTGGTAGAGACTTTATCTCTTTCCAAGCCTCTATGGATATGTGATCTTTGCCTTAATTCCACACGAGGAATTGATAATATTCAAAGTGACTAAGAACAACTGAATATTTGCATTAATATTTTGTGGTTGCTCATTACAAATTCTCATTCCTGATCTAATATTCAACTCTTTATTTGCTTTAGCCTTGATCACAAGCCTTACCTACCGATTCTGATAAAAATTGATATTAATAATTTTCAACTAATGAGTTTTCTGATTTCTAATTCCTCTTTGTCGCCTTAGTCTTATCTACTGATTTAACTTCCAGATTTATGTACTATGGTCATAACTAGGGCTGAATTTCCTCAAAACTCCATCGCTTTTCCCCTTCATTTAGTGATTGGATGCTATTGAGATCCCCAATATCATGTCTTGTTTTCTTATGCGACCCTCCTCTTGTTTCATTATCGAATGTTGCTTCTATTCTATGGGCTTGATTTCTTTTTCCACACTTATGTCCCGATCCCCATGGTTCTTTGCATCTGAAACATAAGTCTTTCTTTATTATTTCCTCTTTTTGTTTAAGGGCTTCCTTGCCTTGGCATTCATGCCCAGTACTCCACTCTTCTTTGCAAAAATAGCAAGCTCTTCCTTCATTAGATTTTCTTGATCCTTCATAGTGCGCCTTAGTAAGGAAATTTTTAGGTCTTTCCTTTGAAGAATTTGTTTCAACCTTCTTGGCCTTTGTATTGCTTCTTCCAAGGTTTGAAGTTCTAGGGTATTCACTATAGTTTTGATGGAGTCTTTAAGCCCTTCGATAAACATATAATTGAGTCTCCTTTGGGATAGGTCTAGAATTACAATAGATAGACTTTGGAATTGATTGACAAATTCTTCTATAGTCCCAGTTGTTTAAGACCATCACAAGCACAGAAGGTAGTGATTCTTGGGCTATCTATTAATTCCTGCGAGCAGCTACAGGTTTCCTTTATCACTTTTCAATTAAATTCATCTACATCATATTTGTCATTGTAAATTGTTGAATTAGATATGAAGGAATAAGAAGCATGCCAAATGTTTGCTGTAATGTTCATATCTAAACCGCTAATAATCAACATATTAGTACTCATGCCAAGTGTTTGTGAAAATGTCTATTGGTTGTAGATGCACATTTTACATGTAGAAATCGTATGTATCCATTTAAAAAGGTCAAACAGGATTACATTGTAAGCATTTTAACTTCATTTAAAGACATTCCAAGCAAGCAAAAACAATCTGAATATAAAACAAACAAGATAGAGGTTGCATGTAGTGTTTGACAAAATGTCAAACATTTGAAAAGAAAATCAATTCGGTGTTTATTAGAGTTAGAACTCGCAAGGGGTTCTTACAACCAGCCATCAACATTCCGCATGAGGATGTCATTTAGTACCCTATTTGCATTTAAATATATCTAGACTCAGCTTGTTTCTTTTGTTTACTCATTTACTAACTCATTAGATGCATCTACTCATTGAATTTTGAAAAAAAATGCATTTCTAATTAAATTTAAGCAATTTAAGTTGTCAATTTTTTTGCCACGAAGTTGCCAAGTAATCGCCGATTATTTGCCAATCTTTTTGGCCCTTGAAATTAAGTTGCCAAGTACGAATTTTTCAACTATGCTTTAAACGGTTTGTATGTGGCTACCTTCCTTCTGCAAGAATTGAGACTTTTCTTGAAGGCTCAAATCTCATTTTTTCACAAGCCCTTTTGGGACGTGTGGAGGACTGTTACATGTAAGGTTCCTCATGTTGGGGATTATGCTTTGTTTTTTGGGGTGGAAGCGACATCCTCCCCTATTCCTATTGATTGTGCCTTTGGGCTTGTCAACACTATCTACAATTGTGATGTGAAGCACTCCACTATTTGTGAGCCCTTGTAGATGGGACCCAATGTTACTTGTTGCCATTCACTTATCTGCAACACTCCTATGTCCACGAATGCTTTTGTAGTTTCATTGCTAGATTGGCTTGTTACAATCTGTGTCCTTGTAGTGGAAAAAGAGTTTCTTGGCAAGTGGATTATTCATGTTGTGGGCCCTGTTGCTCGTTTGCATACCTGCAACACTCTTTGCCCTGAGCTTGTAGACGTTACCGCCAATCTGTTATTGGCTTGGCCTGATACAGCATGTTTCCCTACTATGGAAGAGGATTTTCTTGGCGTCAGGCTTGTTCAGGTTATGGATCCTGTTGCCTGGCCTATGTTATCGTACTCGCAACATGTTTTTTGTTGTCTCGACTCTGGCGGGAAGTCTTTGTTTGAACATGGTGTTTGTGGTGTAATGCATGTGCAACATTTTGCTCCTCTTGCTCTGTTATGGTGTGTAACAACCCTTCACCGGCTCTATATGCTGAACTGTTTTGTTTTGCTTATTTTTCGATTTTTTTGTGATTTTTTGCATAAGGGTTTGAACAAAAACAAATTGAAAACTAATACTATTTCTCAAACTTTCAAATGCTTCGGATTAATCAAATCTAGATGCAATATTAAATCTTGGCAATAAGAGACAATTTCTTTATTGGAAAAGAATACAAAAAAAACATCTATGAAACTTCATCAAAAACTTGGTATGAAAGCATCAACGGCTGAAGTAATGATGTTATCCCCTTCAAATAGCAGCTTGAACCTTCTTGCATTTGCTGTAGCAACTTAGTACTGTAGCGGTTACTGTTAACGGCACTGTTCAAGGTACTGTTCATGGCACTATTCACGGTACTATTCACAGCACCATTCACGGCACTGTAGCAGCTGCAATTAAACTTATCTATCTCCTTCTGACTGTTGAATAAAACCTTTGTTGAAGCACAAACAGAGTTTTTGCATGAAACTCTCTGGATACCAAATTTGCTAGATATTTTACCAATTCAAATGGAGACTCACAGAAGAAACTACATTCTTCAATGGCAATGGCTGAAACCCTTCTCAGAGTACCGAAACCTATTTTCAAAATGACAGCAATAACAATGGATAGCTCATTCTTCGTTGCCCAAGCAAATATAAGCCTCCAAAACCCTAATTGAAAATCCTCTTCAAGGCTGCGATTTTTATTTAATGAAATAACATTAAATAAAATCATTAACATTTAATTGAATTAAACTTAGGGAAAGCTTTTAATAATTCTCCTCCAAAATAAAATACTCAATTTGGCCCCATTTGATGTGTTATAAACCCATCGCTTAAGTGATTTAAATATAAAGTCAATTTAACTTTATATTTAATCATTAATCATTAAACATGCTGGAAAACACTGAAATAATCATAACTCTCTCACTATTGAGAATCTGGCCAGACCGTCTAAAGTTGGAGTCCAAGAAATTATTTCCTATGTGCTTGAAAAGACATGCTAAAAATAGCAACTGCTAAAAATAGCAAGAATCACTCAAAAGAAGCCTAAATCAAACTCTCTTAGTTCAAACCAACCACTGAACTCTGAGAAAGCCAAAACACTGAACAACCCGCCTCTTGTGTCCAATCTGACCCCCTATCCATCTGTAATAGCCTATGAGGGTCCAATAATAGGCTAAACCACAGCTAGACTTAAGTATCTAGCTAGAAGGGGACATCACAATCTGCCCCTCCCAAAATTGCTTGTCCTCAAGCAATCTCAACTTTGGATGCTGTAAAATCTCCTCAACCGCCATGTCCTTCCATTTGACCAAATACTCTTTAATAGTGCACCTCCTCAAATTCCTTTCCCTGAACTCAATGATTGCCTCAGGTACTAACACCAACTTTCCCTCATCATCCAAGGGAGGAAGCACTGTGGAAGGAACAATCTGATGTCCTAATGCCTTCTTCAGATGTGATACGTGAAAAACATTATGCACTCTGCTATCTCTCAGCAAATCTAACTCATAAACCACCTCTCCAACTCTCTTAACCACCCTGAAAGGCCCATAATAACATGGCTTAAGTTTCTCAGCCCCACTCTTTTTGAGAGTGGAGTAGCGGTAAGGCTGCAGCATCAAATATACCATATCACCTACCTCAAAAGTCCACTCAGTCCTCTTCCGATCAGCATACTACTTCTGCTGATTTTGTGCCTTATTGATATTCTCCTTAAGAACCTTCACAATGTCCTCGCTCTCCTATAATAAGTCTCTAGCACTAGGCACTCTACTATCTAACAGCAACAAATCCACGAAACTGGGTGCCTCATACCCATATAATGTGATGAAGGGTGACATCTGGATAGACATGTGATAGTAGAATTATAACAATAATCACATAGATATATCCACTTAACCCAAGCATTCTACTCACAGTCCCAACCGGTGCTGAGAGGGGAGGGGTAAATCAGCACCCATAAAACTTCTTTTAAATAAATCTGATGAAGTATACTTATAACTGTAAGCTAAACAAATTCAAGCATAAAATAACATCAAGCAATCAATCACACAGTGACACCAGATTTATCACGTGAAAACCTAATTTAGATGAAAACCACGGTGTGAGGAGACCTCACAAATTCTACACTCTTTTGAAGTGCGTCCTGTTAAGAGCCTCCCTTGTTAAATGATTACAACGCACTATTAGATGCGACCCGGTTAAGGGATTTGTTACAATAAGGCCGATTAGTGCCTGCCTGGTTAGAGGACTTAGAACACCTTACAAGATGTCACTCGATTAATGGATTTGATACAATGGACCTCTTAAAGTCCACCCAAATATTGGGATTTAACTATTGTAATTGTTAGAAAACAATAGAAGGGTTGACCTTTTACAAATAGCTTTGCATAGCCTGATAAGATCTTTGTTATGCTCAACTGAGAAACATCACCGATCGTCGCAAGTGTGTTCTTCTTTACTGTTGTGCTTCTCTGCACACTCCTTTCTCTTCTTCTATTTTCTATTCACCCTAGCTTCTTCATCGTATAGGTTCACTCTTTTCTTCGGCAGAATGAAGGCAAACTATATTCTCAACAGGCAGAAGAATATATAGAGTTTTTGCCCTAATTGCGCCTCTCATGCATGACCTAATTACAAATCCCCTTCGGATACATCACTCGATGGAGTATTAGTTCACTGAGAAAACATCTGATGCATGCTCTTGCTTTATCTGCTTTATGAAGAAAATAATAGATGCGTGTCAAGCATCTTTCCTTCACATGAGACAACTCCTTGTTTTAAAGCCACAAACTTCAACTTTAAAACCTTCAAACGCGCCTCAAACCGATCACCATGTTAACTCAAAGTCATCCGGATTTAGTGCAATAAATCCCGGTTGTAGTAAATCCCAGTCAAAGGGTTGCTTTAAACAGATAGTTGACTATGACTTCCCCGGTTCTTCACATCATACCGAAGTCTTCACTTGATCGGTTGAGATCCTCATGTTGTGAACAGGTAAGAACTTTGACCTATCACTTTTCCTTCCTTTGCTTACCGGTTGCACCTTTTCCTCAGTTGCGTAGTTGACACCAATTGTATCCCGATTCTCAGTTGCAAATGCACTTTGCTTAGTGACCGGTTGCTCTTGATGAGCAGATATAGTCTTTTCTTTCTTGCATAGTGTCACCAGTTGCCAAACTAGTCTCTTTACATACCGATCTCTTTAGATCTTTAGACCTTAGATTGAGATGACAAAACATCTCTTTTCTCTTTTGCCAATCAATGACAATACTTAATTGCCATGTACTGGTAGCAGGCTTACCGATTACCATCTCTTAATGCCAACAATCTCCACCTTTGGCATTGATGGCAAAACCTTAATGGGCAATCATATCACCTGTCCGTTGTGCTTGTATCTCTATGTTATTGCTACTGCCGGTCATCTACCAGTTTATTGCCAAACTCTCCCCCTTTTGACAATAATGCCAAAGGCTAGTCAGAAAGACTATCTTAATTAAATCTGCTCCCCCTTCGAGCAGCAGTCCTTTTCATCAGTCCAGATAAGATGAGGTGTAATCCTCTATTGAAGCATTGAACTCATGATCACCTTTGCAGGTTTACTGAAGAACAAGGAGGGGTATCACCCCTAGTTTACCTCTGAGATACTCAAAAGTACTCTTCGATAGTGGCTTTGTGACGATATCAGCAATCTGTTCTTTTGTGGGAACATACTCCAATTTTACCTCTTTGTCTTGTTCCAGCTCTCTCAAGTAATGATACTTGATTGCAATGTGTTTTGTCTTGGAGTGTATGACAGGGTTCTTGGATATGTTTATTGCACTGGTGCTATCACAGTAGATTGCAATCAATTCAAGTATCTGTTCTTGAATTCCTTCCAGAAGTTGTTTGATCAAGATTACCTGAGTGCAATTGATTGTTGCAGCAACGTATTCAGCTTTTGTTGTAGACTGTGAAATGCAGTTCTGTTTCTTACTTGTCCAAGACACAATCCTCCCACCGCGAAAGAATGCACCACCACTTGTCCTCTTTCTGTCATCAATATTTCCAGCCCAGTATGCATCCATGTAAACCTTTACTTGGAAGCCTCCCTTGTGAGGAAACCACAAGCCATACTCCTCAGTACCCTTTAGGTATATGAAAATTCTCTTCACTGCTATCAAATGTGTCTCTTTGGGGTTTGCAGAGAATCTTGCAACTATGCCAACCGCATGTGCAATTCTACTGTGTATTGCATACTGTAATTTCCCTATCATGGACCGATACAGTGTTTCATTCACTTCTTTTGCATCATCTTCCTTTGATAACTTGAGGTTAGTTATTATTGGAGTTCCAACCGGTTTGGATTCTTCAAGTCCAAAAGTCTTAAGAATTTCTGTTACATACTTGGACTGTGAGATAAAAATACCTTCTTTTAGCTGATGGACCTGTAGTCCAATGAAGAATTTTATGGCTCCTATCATAGACATCTCAAATTCTTTTTTCATTTCTTCAACAAAGGCTTTGCTCATCCTGTCATCTCCTCCAAAGATGATGTCATCTACAAAGATTTCAGCAATCAAGTTCACATCTTTTCTCGTGTTGAGATACATGTTGTTGTCCCCGGTTCTTGTGAATCCTATGGTCAGGAGGTATGAATGCAACCTCTCATACCAAGCCCTTGGTGCTTGCTTTAGCCCATAGAGAGCCTTTTTCAGTTTACAGACCATAGCACCTTTTTGTGTAGATGTGAAGCCTTCCGGTTTTTCAATGTAAACTTCGTCTTCTAGTATTCCATTCAGGAATGAAGACTTGACATCCATCTGGTATACTTTGAATTTCTTGTGAGCAGCAAAGGCAAAAAGAATTTTCACTCATTCCAATCTCACCACTGATGCAAAAGTATCTCCATAGTCCAATCCAGCTTCCTGGGCATACAACTTTGCAAACCAATCATGCTTTATCTCTTATGACTTTCCCTTCTTCATTCAGCTTGTTCCTGTAGACCCACTTTGTCCTAATGACATTCTTGTCCTATGGTCTAGGCACAAACACCCATGTATCATTATTTTCTATTTGCTCAATTTCTTCCTCCATGGCCTTGACCCAATTTTCATCTTCTAGAGCTTCCCTGGTGGTTTTGGGCTCTATATAGGAGAACAAATAGATATTCTCTCTGGCCTTTTTCCTGGTCAAGACATTTCCATGTTTGTCACCAATTATATTATCAGTGGAGTGATATGTGACATACCTTGGGAGAACCGGTCTCTGTTCTCGATCAAGTTCTTCTGGTTGAGCAATTTCTTCATCATGGTTTTGAACAACTTCTTGTTTATCATCATGAGTGGGTCTGTCAGCTTCAGGTACAACCTCCCACTCCAGATGTCTGTTTACAGGTTCTTCTCTTTCATCTTCAGTTGTTACTTCATTGAACTGAGAAAGATTTCCTTCATCGTGACCTTGCAGACTATCATATTCATTATGACCGGTCTTCTTAATCGATTCTGAATATTCATCAACTTTTACATTGATGCTTTCAATTATTTTACCCGTTCTCTTGTTCAGACACCGGTAGGCTTTGCTTTTGCTAGAGTAACCCAGAAATATTCCTTCACTCTTGGGATCAAACTTCCTAGAGTACATATCTCTTTTGATGTAACATTTACTACCAAAGATTCTGAAGTAACCTACACTAAGAGGATGATTGAACCATAGTTCATAGGGGGTCTTACTGGTTCCTTTCTTGACTTGAACTCAATTCAGTGTATAGACAGCAGTGCTGATAGCTTCTCTCCGGAAGTGATGAGGAAGATCCTTGTGAATCAACAGGGTTCTTGCACAATCAATCAGCGTCCTGTTTCTTCTTTCTGCTACTCCATTTTGCTGAGAAGTCCTCGGTGCAGATAGCTGCCTCTTTATGCCATGTTCCTCATAGTAGTGAGTGAACTCTTGAGAAGTTTATTCACCTCCTCTATCTGATCTCAAACACTTCAAGCTTTTACCAGTCTCCTTCTCCACTCTAGCTTTGTAGATTTTAAACATGTGAAATGCCTCTGATTTCTCTATGAGAAAGAGTGTCCACATCATTCTTGAGAAGTCGTCGACAAAGAGCATGAAGTACCAGTCTCCGTCGTAGCTCTTTGTTTTTATCGGTCCACACAAATCTGTGTGCACAAGATCTAGAACATTTTTAGCAGAGAAAGATTTACAGTTGAAACTTGTTCCTGTCAGTTTTCCTAACTGACAATCTTTACAAACACCTCCGATGGGTTTTGTAATCTCAGGGAGTCCTCTAACTGATTTCTTTTTACTTACTTTGACAATACTATCAAAGTTTATGTGGCAGAGCCTCTTGTGCCACAACCAACTATTGTCTTCTTTGGATATAAGACAAATTTTGCTTGATTCTCCTTTGACTGAAGCTATGAGACAGGCTCCTTCCATTGAGTCTAAGTAGAACAAATTCCCTTTGCTCTGTCTACCAGTTGCAACATGAGCTCCGAATTGATTCTTGACTACACAGGAACCTTGTCCGAATACCAACAGGAATCCTTTGTTGTTCAGTTGTGCAACACTCATTAAATTGTACTTGAGTCCTTCAACCCAGTACACATCTTCACAGACAGCATCATTGTCGAGTGTAATAGAACCTTTCCCTTTGATGGCACAAGGAGCATTATTTCCAAAGGTTACTGATCCGCTATCATTGAGCTTCAAGCCGATAAACTTGTTCTTATCACCAGTCATGTGGTGAGTGCATCCACTGTCAATGATCCAATCATCATGCTGATGAGATCTTGAGATAAGTGTCATTTCACTTACCACTGGACTCTCCTCTTTTATTGCAACAAATGCAATTTCTGGATCCTTAGAGTCTTCAAATTCATTGTCTGTGACTCCTTCTGCAAGGTAGCACTCATTTGCTTTACTCTTGAACCGGTTGCTCTTATCTTTATTATCATTATCAAGACATCTTGCAGCAATATGTCCTATCTTATTGCAAGAAAAGCATTTCAGAAGAAGCTTTCCTTTGTACTTCCCTTTCCCTTTGGGAAATCTCCTAGTGATGAGTGCTTCAAACTCATCTTGCTCCATCTCTTCTGAGAGCAGATTCTCAACAAGGTTACCATTCTTACCGGTAGAGCAATTACCGGTTTCTCTTCCCTTTTTGGTGGAAGAGATATTGACAGAAGACTTAAAAGCTACTTCCTGAAAGGGTAAGCTATTATCAAAGTTACTCAATTCAAATGCAATCAACTTACTGATTAGGGAGTCTAGAGTGACTTGATCTGTGGTCACCGATCTGAACTCTTGAATAGCCAAGATCTTGATAGCATACTAAGGTCTGAACGTTCTCAGTATTTTGCTAACCACTTCTTCACTGAGCTTTCCTCCAGCGCTTTTGATGGAGTTGATCACTTCTTTGATATGGTTGTTGTATTGCTCAATGTCTTCTCCTTCATTCATCCTCATGTCATCATACTTTCCTCTTAGGCTTTCAACCTTGGCTCTTTGAACATTTGGGTCCCCTCCATATACCAGTTGCAGCTTAGCCTACATCTTGTGAGCAGATTCTAGATTCTCAATTTCAGCATAGACATGATCAAGTAATGTGTTGGCTATCATATCCATAGCAGCTGTGTGCTCAATCTTGATCTTCAATTGATCAGGTGTCACGGTGCCAGCGGGTTCATTATAATCAATGGTTACATGAGTCCAGTACTGATCTTTGGTGGTCTTCATGTACAACTTCATTCTGCTGCACCACAAAGCAAAGTTTTCCTTTGAAAACTTTGGTCCTTCCTTTCTCATCATCTTGACTTTTTCTTTATGCAGTTAAGCAGTAAAGAAAATAAATTAGGGCTCTGATACCAATTGACAGTCCCAACCTGTGTTGAGAGGGGAGGGGTGAATCAACACCTATAAAACTTCTAAATAAATCTGATGAAGTATAAGTATACTTATAACTGTAAGCTAAACAGATTCAAGCATAAAATAACATCAAGCAATCAATCACACAGTGACACCAGATTTATCACGTGGAAACCCAATTTGGGTGAAAACCACGGTATGAGGAGACCTCACAAATTCTACTCTTTTGAAGTGCGCCCTGTTAGGAGCCTTTCATGTTAAAAGATTACAATGCACTATTAGATGCGACCCAATTAAAGGATTTGTTACAATAAGGCCGGTTAGTGCCTGCTTGGTTAGAGGACTTAGAACACCTTACAAGATGTCGCCCAGTTAAGGGATTTGATACAAGGGACCTGTTAAAGTCCACCCATATACTGGGATTTAACTATTGTAATTGTTAGAAAACAATAGAAGGGTTGACCTTTTACAAATGGCTTTGCATAACCTAATAAGATTTCTATTATGCTCAACTGAGAAACATCATTGGTCGCCGCAGGTGTGTTCTCCTTTACTATTGTGCTTCTCTACACACTCTTCTCTCTCTTCTTCTATTTTCTATTCACCCTAGCTTCTTCAGCGTACAGGTTCACTCTTTTCTTCGGTAAAATGAAGGCAAACTATATTCTCAACAGGCAAAAGAATATATAGAGTTTTTGCCCTAATTACGCCTCATGCATGACCTAATTAAATATCCCCTTCGGATACATCACTCGGTGGAGTATTAGTTCACTGAGGAAACATCCAATGCATCCTCTTGCTTTATCTGAATTATGAAGAAAACAATAGATATGTGTCAAGCATCTTTCCTTCACATGAGACAACTTGTTTTAAAGCCACAGACTTCGGCTTTAAAACCTTTAAATGCATCTCAAACCGATCACCATGTTAACTCAAAGTCATCTAGATTTAGTGCAGTAAATCCCGGTTGTAGTAAATCTTGGTCAAAGGGTTGGTTTAAACAGATAGTTGATTATAACTTCCCCGGTTCTTCGTATCATACCAAAGTCTTCACTTGATCGGTTGAGATCCTCATGTTGTGAATAGGTAAGAACTTTGACCTGTCACTTTTCCTTCCTTTGCTTACCGGTTGCACCTTTTCCTCGGTTGCATAGTTGACACGAATTGTATCCCGGTTCTCAGTTGCAGATGCACTTTGCTTAGTGACCAGTTGCTCTTGATGAGCAGATATAGTCTTTTCTGTCTTGCATAGTGTCACCGGTTGCCAAACCAGTCTCTTTACATACCGATCTCCTTAGATCTTTAGACCTTAGATTGAGATGACAAAACATCTCTTTTCTCTTTTGTCAATCAATGACAATACTTAATTGCCATGTACTGATAGCAGGCTTACCAATTACATGTAATGACCCCTTCTAGTAGGATCACTAAAACCCCCAAATCTGAACTGAGACAATTCGTCAAACACTTTCCTTGCAACCTTAGTTTGTTGATGTCTGCTTGTTTTGATTTGATTGTTGGGTACCAATGATGTTTTAATGCTTGCAAATGATTGCAAAGTAACTAATAGGAAGTCTGAATGATATGCAACTTATATTTATTCCCTTTCAAGCACAAATGCATGTAATCCTGATGTAAAATACACACCTACAGCCAAGAGGTATTTTCACAAACACTTGGCATGCAACCTATATGCTTAGTACATCTACAACCGTTGACATTATGTCAAACAGTTGGCATGCACTGAATACACTGCTGAAAGAAAAATACTGAATATAGGAAATTATTTTGCAATAGATGAGTTCGCTGTCCCAAAATTTCAGAATAATAGATAGCAACCAAATACCATCTAAAACACTATCAATGATGTAGGAAATTGCTCAAAACCATATGTCATTCATATATCAACAATTTGCAACAATGCCATACATTTTTCAGTCAATGATGATGATCATCAAACCCTAGGTTTGCAATATAGATAGACTGAAAATTACAATGCCCTTTCACTTGCAAAATCCTAGCCTTCCTTTGTTACCAATAATGCCAAATGGCAAACAAAGACAAGTACAATGTAAAATAGTAAAGTGCTGAAGCTATATTTTGTACTCAGCTGAAAACATACATTTCTCAAAAAATATGCCAAATGTCAAATGAGAAATGAGGAACTTGATTGTAGATGGCTGCAATAATTTTTCGGACTGCTTTTTCGGATCCGCTTTTTCGGATTGCTTTTTCGGATCTGCTTTTTCGGACTGCTTTTTCGAATCTGCTTTTTTTTTCCTCTTGCAACCAAAACTCAAACCCTCAGATAAATCTGAGGATTCCAAATAAGCTCAACTTGAAATGGCTGAATACCACTTCCAAACTTGCAACCCTTCAGTAGATATTTCACTACCTCAGTTATGCCAATCTAGGGGAGTGATTCGTTCCCAAAGATCGAATAGTATTTGCAGACCACAAGGCTACAAATTGCTTCACAATGAAGAAGTAGAAGAAATCCCAAATCCAAGCATGTCCAAATGAAAGCCCAAGCCCTCTATTTATTCTTTTCCTTGAGAAGTTGCTAGAACTTCTAGAAACATCCAATTATAATGTACTTTATAATAAAATAACATTATAATAATAAAGTACATTTCTCAACTCAAAATTATAACAATGTAGGCCCAAATGTCTCATAACTGAATGTAGGCCCAACTACGACTGAACGTAGGCTCAAGACTGAACGTAGGCTCTACTACAACTGGATGTAGGCTCAAACTGGATGTAGGCTCACTCTGGATGTAGGCTCCACTACAACTGCATGTAGGCCCAAACTGGATGTAGGCTCTGTCAGCAATATGCAATCAAATGATCAACATAATGACCCTCTCTCCAAACCATTTGCCTACGAGAGTCGATGATAGGCAAATCCGTCATGCCAAATGATGTCAGCCAAAATGGGGACATGACATTACCATCTCTTAATGCCAACATCTATTGCCTTGCTATGTAATTCCTGAGGTACCCCTCTACCCACTTGTTTATTATCTTTGTCTGACCATCTGTCTGGGGGTGGTAGCTAGTACTCAGAGTGAGCTTTGTCCCACACAATTTGAACAACTCCTGCTAGAAGTGACTCATAAATCTGTTGTCTCTGTCACTGACAATGCTCTGAGCTAAGCCATGCAAACTGAATACCTCTCTGAAGAATAAATCTGCCACCTGGGTAGCAGTGTATGTAGTAGTGATCGGGAAGAAGTGGAAAACTTTGTAAGCCGATCAACAACATATATACAGTCTCTGCCCTGGGCTCTCGACAGTCCTGTGATGAAGTCCATGGACAAACACTCCCACTTCCTGTCAGGAATCGGAAGTGGCTAAAGTAAACCGGCTAGATAAGAGTGCTCTTGTTTATTTTGCTGGCAAGTAGGACACTCTCTAACATACTGTAACACCTCAGCTTTGAGCCCCTTCCAAGAAAAGTGCTCACGAATATACCGGTAGGTTTTATAAAAACCCGGATGTCTTGCCATAGGTGAGTCATGATAAACTCTCAACACCATCCTACTCACCTCTAACCCTAGCACCAAATAAATGCACCCTTTGTAAATGATGAGCTCATTCGCAAGGGTGTAATCACTATCCTGAACCGATCCGTCTATGAATCCTGATGCCCATGTATTATTTGCATACTCTGCAAGGATCAAATGTCTCCAGTCCTCTAATATATCCATCATCAAGCTCAAGTGGGGTCTTTGTGACAAGGCATCTACCACTACATTCTGTGTCCCCTTGAAATAGGTAATATCAAAGTCATATGCCTGTAATTTACTTACCCATTTCTGTTGCCTATCATTAAGATCTCGTTGCTCCAAGAAATGTTTCAGGCTATTGTAGTATGTTTTTATGCTGAATTTGCTGCCCACTAAATACTGCATGAATTTGGCCAAAGCATGCATTATGGCCAACATTTCCTTATCATAAATGTTGAAGCTCCTCTCAAGTCCCCTGAGCTTCCTACTCTCATACACAATCGGGTGCTTGTCTTGCATAAGCACCGCTCCAACGCCCTCACCAAATGCATCACAATGAAGCTCAAATGGATTACTGAAATCTGGTAATGCTAGCACTAGACAAGAAGTCATCAACTCCTTGAATTTATCAAAACACTCTTGTGCCTCACGAGTCCACAAGAAAGCCCCCTTTCTCATCAAATTCGTTAAGGGTGTTGCATGCCTGGAGCATCCACTAACAAACCTCCAATAGAACCCACACAACCCCAAAAATCCTCTCAATTGTCTTAGGTTTACTGGAGTAGGCCACTCGACAATAGCACGAATCTTTTTAGGATCCATGCGTACTCCCTGTGCACTGATAATGTGACCCAAATATAATAACTCCGATAATCCCAAATCATATTTGGACTCCTTTGCATACAAGGATTCCCTGCTTAGAATGTTCAACACAGTGTCTAAGTGTCGCACATACTCATCCCATGTCCTACTATACACCAGGATGTCATCAAAGAAGACTAACACAAATTTGCTCAACTGAGGCTGAAAGACCCTGTTAATCTGTAATGTCCCCATTTCTTGCAGGTCATTGATCTGATGGTGCCAGGTCATTATTGTGATCCTTGTGGTCTGGCGAGGTGTTTAAAGGGTCTTTGGTGTGAACTTACTATTTATAGTAAGTCAATGGATAGTTCCGATGAGCTCAGATGAGTTAGAGGAGTTGAATGATGCTCTCGGTTTTCATTTCTGGCTTCCGGTTTGGGCTCCAAGAATCTTGAAGAGAGCGTCTATTTTTAGTAAGTCACCCCGTCAAGTTCATTCATCATCTTTCATCATCTGGATCAATCCTATGCAAACAGATTTTGATTCGAACGCTTCGTCAGTTGTTTTCGCAAGACGGGTGGTTTATTATTATTATTTAATTAAATTTGCTAAGGTTGTCATTTTTGTTGGTATTATATGTTGGATATCTTAGGCCCCGTTTGTTTGCAGAATTGGAATTTGAGTCAAAACCTGATTATCTCAAAATAAGGTTTTGAAATTCCGGTTTTGCATATTCGGAAGATAGTTGTGACCATTTGGTTGACCTGGAAGATGATTGAGACAATCCATCTTCTGTGTTTGGTTGCTAATTTCAATATATAGTGCACTTCAGGATCTGGGGAATAAATCAAGACTTTACACTGTCCGGCAATGAGCTTCTCTGTGAATACACAGATGGAAGGCTTTTTTAATTAAGTCCCCTCACATAGAACAAGACATCATGAAACTAACATTGATGGGCAAAGCCAAATCGATGGCTAACTTCAGAGTAGCTATTGAATTCAACACATGGAAGTATCGTGCAGATATAGATGACAATCACATAGGAGTAGATGTCAATAGCATAGATTCTCAGGTCTCTGTTCCTCTATCTCAAAGATTAACTAATGGTAAGATATGGGACGCTAAAATAAACTACCGCAGCCAAGAAAGTATGTTGACTGTGTCTGCTGGATCAGAGGGCAAAGTAGCGGGGCACTTGTCATATAATATAAATTTGACAAAGCATCTTCCTCCGGATATTGTTGTGGGGTTTTTATGGGCACTGGCTCTTCCTTGGTGACGATCAAACAATGACAACAGCATAAACACCGCCACCGCAATAGCCGCTACAAAAGCCAAACAGAGCCATACAAACGGCTTGCGTTGACTTCATTGCGCTTCTTTGCCTCCTCTATCTGCCCATCTTCCAAGGCATTTGTGAAGATTCACGGACCCAACAGTCAATTAAATGGGGTTTACAAAAACCCAAAACCAGAATTTGATTTCGAATTCCACCTATTGGGTGGGAAGATGGTGCCGCCCATTTTAGGGCCTAAACCTAATTTTGAAGCCCAAACCCCGAATTGCAATATAGAGTCCCAAACAGCAGATTTGGCCTAAAAGCGGAAGTCCCGCAACCAATTCCAGTCTAATTCCGCTAAACAAACGGGGCCTTAGTGTTATAGCTCGTTGGAACCAAGATGAAAAGTTTTAAATCTTGGGCACAAGAAACAAGGACCTTGCGTGTCATAATTTCATGATATTGGTGAAAAGGCCTTTTTTGGAGCCAAATGAATTAATAAATTATATTATTCAATATGTGCCTAAGTATAAAAAGTGTTTTAAGTGAAAAGTGTGTGAAAGAAGACACTTTTGAATTATAAAAGCAATGCTTTGTGAAAGGAAAATCATTCATTGTTGATTTGATAAACTTTATGAAGTCTCTTGTCTGTGAGAAATGGCTAGGGTTTTGAGGACCGATTCCTCTTTCTGCAATTTGAATCATCACTGATTGATGATGAATTTTGCTTCTAAATTCTGAGAACTACATTATGATTTTGAATTCATAATCCAGTGCTGATGTATACTGGAATTGTGAGAAGTAATTGTCTGGAGAAGAATTTCGAATTTCTTGAAGTGTGCTAGGGTTTGGTGACATTTGGTTTTCATATCTGGAGAAAACGTAAATATTCTATGCTGGATTTGCAGTGACTGGTTAAAATTCAGAGAGGCTTGTTGATAGTGTTTCTCCTTGCGTGGAGCTGTACATTATTTTGGCTGTTGTATTGAATGTTTAGAACTGTACGGAACTGCTGGAAAAAAAAACCGTACGGAATTTGTAGGAAATTCAGTAAATTGCAGACTGTCCACCGAATGGAGAATTGTTGAGGGAAAGAGATTGTGGAAGGTTACATAATGTGTAATTTTGTCATTAGATGAAGGAGCTGGTTATTCTTTAGCAAGGACGTTCTTCCTCTCAGCTGGCGTCAACAACAATAGGCTGCGTTTCATTCATAAGGATGTGATTTGATTACCAATGCAGCCACATTTTTTTCATTAAAGGTGCAAGATAATCTTATTTGATTATTGTAATAATCTTTGTCAAGTTTTTCATGTTCAATATTATTACAGGTACTTTTCCAAAGTTATTTGAATTTGCTATTTCTAAATTTATTACTTGGAAAATTACAAAATGCATATAAATATTTTGGGATCTCTGTAAAAATTGCAAATTAAATTGAGGAAAGAGCCAGTTGGCAGTTGAGAGCCAGTTAGGTTCTTCACAGTGGTATCAGAGCATTTTTCCTACCATCCTGTGGGGTCTGGATTCATTTATTTTCTGAAGTATTTTAAAAGCGACCAGCACTTCCATTTTTCCTAGCTATGGACAAATACAGGAGATCCAGTTCCAGAAGTCGTCATAACAGTAAGAGAAATAGAGCGGAATTAAATACTTTAGTAGAAAGCATGGAGAGACTTAGACTACATCAGCAGAGATTGGCAGAGAGTTTGTCAGATCCAGTTACAATAGATAGGGCAGCGAGATATATGGTCTCTGCTTTTAGAAGGCCGACATCGAGTTTGCAAGGGAGAAGGCTAGAGTTTTCTAAGACAGTTGTCCGTGATGTTGATGTTCCTACATCTAGTTCAGCACCTGCTATACCCATTCGCAATGCTGATGATGGATTTATTACACCGGAACCAGTGGATGTTTCAGTGTCATTGGATGACAGCAGTGTTGAGCATCACCGGGTTGAGGCTCCCAGAGCAGTCACTACGGATTGTACAGAGGCAGCTTATGTTGCAGTTATCACTGAGAAATCAAACTCTTTCATGGAAGGAGTTATTATTGGAGATGTTTATGTCAACTATAGTAGTGTTGCTCCAGTTCAGGAGGCAATTGCTTCCTCAGATAGGACCGAGGCATGTACGGAGTCTCCCAGTGGTGAGGTTGGTGATCTGGGCATTACAACGGGGTCAGTTGATGACAGTTCATGCTCTAACATGATTGGTGCACAACTTGACGTTGAGTCATGTGTGCAGAGACACGTGTCCGCAAATGAGATTTCAGCAAGAGATGTGGGAGCTGATAGTATAGACACATCTGATGACACTTTTGAGGATGCTATGAGTTGCATTGGAGATGACACCCCCTATGAGATGTTGGGTGATGACTACGAGGAGCGTATGAGCTCTGACAGCTCACAGATTTATGATAGCAATCGCAGTGTGGGATCAGTACAAGAGTCAGTGGTTTCTTCCTGTGTTGAGGATGTGTGCATGGAGCTTGTGTGCATGGAGCTTTCTGGTGATGACACTCAGGATGGGAGTGTTGCAGTTGATTTGGGCAACGTAGTTTCATGCCACTGTATAGTTGATTCACATGACGACATTGAGTCGTGTTTGCAACCAGAGTTAGTAGAGGAGATGCGGATAGATGATGTGGACACTAGCATTGCAGATATCTCTGATGCTGAGAGCGAGGACGATGAGTGTTGTAGTGTTTCTAGCTTTCTATATTTGACTTTGGGTGTAGATTCAGCGTTGTCATATGGTGATGGTGGGTTCCAAGATTCTGTGTTACAGGGACTCGCAGATGAGGACAGGGAAGCTTATGAGTGGCAGGAGTTTGTTACGGCCAGGGCTTCCACTTTTAGAGACGGGGTTACTTCTTCGATAACTCATGAGGATGTGTCTCAGGATCTGGACTGTCAGATGGTTGCAGAGGACGTGGTAGCTGGAGATTGTGTTGAGTCAGATTCAGCAGCAACTTCCTCGGGGTTAGATGAGGACGTGTCTGATGCCTGTACTCAGTTTGTTAATGTGTACTCAGATGAAAGTACACAAAGAGACGGTGATCTTGAGGGGAATTTGTTGGATATAGCTTTCTCTCATAGTGTAGACAGTGTGTTTGAGGTTGTTCGTAGGAGGCCTGTTGTGCAGAGTCATCATGTGACTAGCCAGTTCCGAGTTAATGAGAGAGATAATTACTTCTACTCTCGAGCATTTTGATGCCGCTTGTCAGTTGTTGGTTGTTTATGGTTGGGTACTCATATGACAGATGAGGTCAGTGGTGGTTACCTCTCATTAACAGAGATTCATACTTTGCGTGAGGCTATCAAGATTTTGAGACCTAACTACTTACAAATGGTAGCCGACCAAGATCACCCAGTGGAGTGGGGGAGTACAGCTTACGAGGCACTGATGGACAAAGAGGAGGAGGTGAGTGAGCTTACCCAGGAGCTCACAGCGACTACTGAGGTTTTAGAGGACACTCAGCGGGCCCTTCAAGAGTCGCAAATCCAGTTAGACGAGGTGACCATGGAGTTGGAGCATTTGTGGTCCACACCAGCCCCAGACCCAGTTCGATTGCACATTGAGGTGGTTGGTGGTGAGTTTTCTCTTACGGGTGGTGATGAGGAACATGATGATGTGGCAGACACACATGTTCAGGATATGAGAGCTCTTGGTTCGAATGAGGTAGGAGTACCAGTGGAGTCGAGCTCTCAGGTTGATTTGCTTCCCTTAGCTAGGAGTGAATCTATTTCATCATCTCACATAGCTAATAGCATGGGACAGTTGGTTGTGCCACATTTTCAAAGGGATCAGTTGTGGATTGCAGGGGAGCAAGTTGACGCTTCCACGTATAATTTCTACTACACCGAATCATTTATGGAGTATTTACTTGAGAGTGCAGATGTGCAACAGGATTCTTATAGAGTGTCTGAGGGTACTCTCATCCAAGGCTCTTGTGCTATCCGGAGGTTGGTAGGGAGGATTGTGGAGACTCTATCTACAATGCTTCCCCATAGGGATTTCAAGGTTTGTTTTGTTGAGAGAGTTGCTCAGGGGCCTACCCAGCCTACAATTATGCGAAGTTAGAGATTGGAGCCATCTCATGACCCCCAGTTTGGTAATGATGAGCTATTGACAAAGATTGGGGTTTCCGACCGGTTGTATACGGTGGGGCATGTTCATCATTTGTTTTTTGACCCACAGGTAGAAGATTTCACCTCTCGCAAGGGTAGTTTGGCTCCTAGTCCTTATCATCCATAATGGGATGGGTTATTGCCATCAGTAGTTGATGGGAGTTTTGGCTGCAAGTCAATAGCAGGTGACTTGCAGAATTATGGTGACTGCAGAGATTATGCAGTGTGTGGATATCCAGGTCCTGGTACAGCTTTGTTCAGGGGTATTCATCACTGTTGTGCAAATGATCTACACACTCAGAACAGGTCAGTTGGGAGCACAGGGGGAATTCAATGTGTATGGGATCTGAGTCTCCCATACATCTTGGTTTTTGATGATCCTGAAGTTCACTTCTTTCGGGATCCGGGCAAAAACAGATTTAGTACAGGAGTTTGGGTGAGTGGTTGTTTTGGGTCTCTTTACAGAGTTATCCGATTTGTATTTTGGGTGATGTTACAGGAGCCTACAGTTGATGTCAGTGGCACAATATATTCTTTTCTATGGGATCTAGGTGGATTGTGATGTTTCTTGTTACGGTGATTGCTTGGGGACAAGCAATCTTGGGGAGGGAGGACTGTAATGTCCCCATTTTTTGCAAGTCATTGATCTAATGGTGCCAGGTCATTATTGTGATCATTGTGGTCTGGCAAGGTGTTTAGAGAATCTTTGGTGTGAACTTACTATTTATAGTAAGTCAATGGATAGTTCCAATGAGCTCAGATGAGTTAGAGGAGTTGAATGATGCTCTCAGTCTTCATTTCTGGCTTCCGGTTTGGGCTCCAAGAATCTTGGAGAGAGCATCTATTTTTAGTAAGTCACCCCATCAAGTTCATTCATCATCTTTCATCATCTGGATCAATCCTGTGCAGACAGATTTCGATTTGGACGCTTCTTCAGTTGTTTTTGCAAGACGGGTGGTTTACTATTATTATTTAATTAAATTTGCTAAGGTTGCCATTTTTGTTGGTATTATATGTTGGATACCTTAGTGTTATAGCTCGTTGAAACCAGGATGAAAAGTTTTAAATATTGGGCACAAGAAACGAGGACCTTGCGTGTCATAATTTCATGATATTGGTGAAAAGGCCTTTTTTGGAGCCAAATGAATTAATAAATTATATTATTCAATATGTGCCTAAGTATAAAAAGTGTTTTAAGTGAAAAGTGTGTGAGAGAAGACACTTTTGAATTATAAAAGCAATGCTTTGTGAAAGGAAAATCATTCATTGTTGATTTGATAAAATTTATGAAGTCTCTTGGCTGTGAGAAACAGCTAGGGTTTTGAGGACCGATTCCTCTTTCTGCAATTTGAATCATCACTGATTGATGATGAATTTTGCTTCTGAATTCTAAGAACTACATTCTGATTTTGAATTCATAATCCACTGCTGATGTATACTGGAATTGTGAGAAGTGATTGTCTGGAGAAGAATTTCGAATTTCTTGAAGTGTGCTAGGGTTTGGTGATGTTTGGTTTTCATATCTGGAGAAAACCTCAATATTCTATGCTGGATTTGCAGTGACTGGTTAAAATTCAGAGAGGCTTGCTGATAGTGTTTCTCCTTGCGTGGAGCTGTACATTATTTTGGCTGCTGTATTGAATGTTTAGAACTGTACGGAACTGCTAGAAAAAAACCATACGGAATTTGTAGGAAATTCAATAAATTGCAGACTGTCTACCGAATGGAGAATTGTTGAGGGAAAGAGATTGTGGAAGGTTACATAATGTGTAAGTTTGTCATTAGATGAAGGAGCTGGTTATTCTTTAGCAAGGATGTTCTTACTCTCAGCTAGTGTCAACAACAATAGGTTGTGTTTCATTCATAAGGATGTGATTTGATTACCAATGCAGCCACGTTTTTTTCATTAAAGGTGCAAGATAATCTTATTTGATTATTGTAATAATCTTTGTCAAGTTTTTCATGTTCAATATTATTACAGGTACTTTTCCAAAGTTATTTGAATTTGCTATTGTTAAATTTATTACTTGGAAAATTACAAAATGGATATAAATATTTTGGGATCTCTGTAAAAATTGCAAATTAAATTGAGGAAAGAGCCAATTGGCAACTGAGAGCCAGTTAGGTTCTTCACATAATCATGGACTGAAAAGTGGTTGGAGCATTAGTTAGCCCAAATGGCATAACTACAAACTCAAAATGGCCACAATGACACCAAAATGTCGTCTTCTCTATATCCTGCTCTCTGACTCGGATCTGATGATAGCCTAATCTCAAATCAATTTTGGAGAAGAAGAAAGCTCCGTGTAACTCATCTAATAACTCGTCAATCTGTGGTATGGGCTACCTTTTTTTAATAGTCTTCCTATTTAGGACCCTATAATCTATGCACATCCTAAGAGTACCATCCTTCTTCACCAAAACCACAGAAGAAACAAAAGGAGACTTACTCGGTCTAATGTGCCCCATAGCAAGTAGTTCCTTGATGGTTTTCTCAATCTCATCCTTCAATCTCTTTGGATGTCTGTAGGGTGTGATCATGATGGGTTTAGCACCCTCCTCTAACTCAATAATATGCTCAATACCTCTCTCTGGAGGTTCACCTGGTGGTATGTCACTGAAAACCTTGTAGTGCTTGATTCTCAGTTCCCGTATGTCTAGATGGTATTGGGATGTTTTCTGCCCATGTGATGGCATCAATGTGCAATGGCCTGCCCACTCAACCTGGTCATGATGAAACAAGCTCTCCATGCGCCTGCAAGACATCATCCTAAACTCACTGTCTCAGATGGTCGTAAGAATGTGGGTTTTACCATCCATCTGAAATTTCATCACCATTTCTCTCAAATTGAGAGTGAACTCTCCAATATCATGTAGCCAAGTCATGCCAAGAACTAAATCCATGTCACCCATGTTAACCACATAGAATTCAGCCTTGAATTCAAAGTTATTAAATTTCAAAGGCAAACTTGTAATCTTTTATCACATTTGAGGACATAGCCATCCACTACCCTCACTCTCAAGCCCTCAAATTGCTCAGTTTGGATCCCGCGTCTCTCAACCAACGTGGAATCAATGAAATTGTGTGTGGCACCTGTATCTAGCAATGTGATAACTCGCTGTCCAGCCAACACTCCTCTCATCCGAAACGATCCCTCCTACTGCACACTAGTGAGACAACCTTCCTTAAGCCTACCTTCAACCTTCTCTTCAGCGGTAGACATTTGCTTGAGCTTTTCATCATTTAAACTTTCATTTTCTTCACTGGATTCCTCATTTTCAGTTTGTTGGTCAGAATTTTCAGAATCGGAATCCTCATAGTAAGCCCACATAACCCTGTTTTCTCTCCCCTTTGGTCTCAAAGGACAATCGTGGTTCATGTCATAGGGTCCTTTGCAATAAAAACAAAGTTTTTTCTTCCTTAAATCATTCAATGTCTCTCTATCCAAGGGAGCAAATGATTTATCTTTATTTTCAGCCTTTGTTTCATTCCTCTCAGGTTTCTTGAAGAATGGTTTGTTGTCTTTGCTAAATGATGCACCTTTTGACTGAAATTTATTTATTGGGGCTGCTTGTTCCATACTTCTAGCCTTCTTAATTGCTTCTTGCAAATTAAATGGACCAAAGGCTTTTACCCAACCCTTCAGTGGTTCAGATAATCCCTCAGTGAACAAAACAACCAATCTCCTATCTGAGATATCTGGCACCATAATGGATAGTCTTTGAAAGTCACTAATGAAATAGTCCAATCCGCCTATCTGTCTCAACTATGCTAACTCCCTGAAGTAGACTTTTGGATCCTTCTTATCAAACCTCTTTACCAACCTGTCCATGAAGTCCTAATATGAAGTCACCTGGTTATGCTGAAGGGTAACCATCCCATGGTACCACCAATTATCTGCAGCTCCCTCTAAATGTAGTGTGGCATATTTTATTGCCTCCATTTCTGTCATAGGTCTCAGTACCAGGAAAGTGTCAAGCTTGTGAATCCAAGCCTGTGTTGTCATCCTACTACTACCATCAAAAGTAATCAAGGAAAGGTTGCTTGTAGCACGCTTTAATTCATTGTTCTGGCCACGAGGTTTCCTATCCTATCTTGCTGCCTTGCAATACTCTCCTCTGATTGACAAATCGCTCAAAGGTGAGACGCTCCCTAAACTGTGGAGCTAGCATCTCCCATTCATCATTCGCAGCCATGAGAGCATCTACAAACATCAAATCACCTGCTTCTTCTTTAGGCTCTGGTGCCGGATCCTCCTTCACAAATGTAGGACGTGTAGGCCTGTCAGGCGTCCTAGAGTGTGTCCTAGGTCCTCGAGGAGAACCAACCGCACTCTTGTTATCCTCCTGATCCCTATTATGCCTGTCAGGGGGATTCATCCGCTCCATCATGGTAGTCAATGCCTGTAAGGCCTAGGCCACCTGTTGCTGCCCTATTGCCATAGCTCTAAAAAACTCTCTGGTTTCCTGGTCTTCATCATTCCTGTTTACCCTAGGTGGGCTACCATCTAGCCTGTCAACCATGGTGACCGGCTGTCGTTCTAAAACTTGTTCACCTTCAAGTAAGGCTCTCCTGCGTGTATAATACCTATGTGAACCAACCTCCTTTGGCTTCATGTAATAACTAAACCCTCAAGATGGCAGGATTTAGCTTTGATACCACTGTAAGAACCCTTCACCGGCTCTCTATGCTGAATTGTTTTGTTTTACTTATTTTCCAATTTTTTTGTGATTTTTTGCATAAGGGTTTGAACAAAAACAAATTGAAAACTAATGTTATTTCTCAAACTTTCAAATGCTTCGGATTAATCAAATCTAGATGCAATATTAAATCTTGGCAATAAGAGACAATTTCTTTATTGGAAAAGAATACAAAAAAAGCATCTATGAAACTTCATCAAAAACCTGGTGTGAAAGCATCAACAGCTAAAGTAATGATGTTATCCGCTTCAAATGGCAGCTTAAACCTTCTTGCATTTGTTGTAGCAACTTAGTACTATAGCAGTTACTGTTCACGGCACTGTTCATGGCATTGTTCACGACACTGTTCACGGTACTCTTCACGGCACTATTCACAGTACTGTTGTTGATATTTTGGCCTTTACGGCAAAGATCAACCAATTGGATAATTGGAAATATATATATAATAAATATATGGAGATATATTTATTATAAACGATTTAAATAATGATAATAAATAAGGGATATTTATTATCTATTGTTTATCTATAATGATTTAATTAATCTATACTTGGAGGGCCCAAGTTGTAATTAAGATAATAATAAATATAAGATTATTATTTATTATGGGCCCAAGTCGGCCAACTTGGAGGCCAAGGGTTTTATCTTAATTGCTCAGATATAAGAGCGACTTGGAGAATGATAGAAGCAAGAAATAATAATTAGAACTACGTCTGACTTTGAGTTGCATTGGATGCAACAATGTAGGTGGTTTTCAGAAAGATGAAGACCTCAAGTCTATCTATGTGCTTCTCTCCAAATCTGCGATTTATATTTGATTGGAAGGCGAATTAAAAGGCAGATTTATAGCAGATCAAGGGCGAATTATGTCAGCCCTAGGAGCAGCGAATTTGCAGCAGAGATGGGCGAATTTGTAGCAGCCCTAGGAGTAGCGATTTAGGGCATAACTGAATTTGCAGCAGAGATGGGCGGATTTGTAGCAGCCCTAGGAGCAGCGATTTAGGGCAGAACTGGAGTGAATTAAAGGCAGATCTGAAGCAACCCTAGATGGACAAATTAGGGCAGATCTAGAAGAATATGAAGGATCGGATTTTAAAGACTCCAAGGATGGATTTCTGAGTTACAATCCGAGTATTGTCTTCCTTCTTGTTTATTTATTCATACCCTATGCTTAGTTTTGTTAGATCTCTAGATTGAATATATTCCTTGGTGAAAATCTAAATATACCAACAACTGTAGCAGCTGCAATTAAACTTGTCTATCTCCTTTTGACTGCTGAATAAAACCTCTGTTGAAGCACAAACAAAGTTTCTAAATGAAACTCTCTGGATACCAAATTCACTGGATATTTCACGATTTCAAATGGAGACTCACAAAAGAAACTACATTCTTCAATGGCAATGGTTGAAACCCTTCTTAGAGTGTCGAAACCTGTTTTCAAAATGATAGCAATAACAATGGATAGTTCATTCTTCGTTGCCCGAGCAAATATAGGCCTACAAAACCCTAATCGAAAATCCTCTTCAAGGCTGCAATTTTTATTTAATGAAATAACATTAAATAAAATCATTAACATTTAATTGAATTAAAATTTGGGAAAGCTTTTAATAATTCTCCTCCAAAATAAAATACTCAATTTGGCCCCATTCGATGTGTTATAAACCCATCACTTAAGTGATTTAAATATAAAGTCAATTTCACTTTATATTTAATCATTAAACATGCTAGAAAACACTAAAATAGTCATAACTCTCTCACTATTGAGAATATGGCCAAACCGTCTAAAGCTGGAGTCCAAGAAATTTTTTCCCATGTGCTTGAAAAGACATGCTAAAAATAGCAAGAATCACTCAAAAGAAGCCTAAATCAAACTCTCTAAGCTCAAACCAACCACTGAACTCTGAGAAAGCCAAAACACTGAACAATCTACCTCATGTGTCCAATCTGACCCCCTATCCATCTGTAATAGCCTACGAGGGTCCAATAATAGGCTAAACCACAGCTAGACTTAAGTATCTAGCTAGAAGGGGACATCACATGGCGATTACTAGGGTCCATTCAAAAGCTTTTGCCCCTTTATGGAGGTTGTTGGGATCTCTTGTGGCACATTGGACATTTTGGTTAGTGGTTCGCCATCCTCTACTTCATATGTGTAGATGATATGAACAAAGTGTTGGGCTATTCTTGTAAGCCTATAAAAATGGCAAGCTACTTCTAGCTTGAGTGTACGTTCTTACCTCAACTTGTGAGGGTAACTTTGGTCTTCAATGATGGGATCTTGTGGATAAGCTTTGGAAGTTGGCAAGATTTTGCTAATGGAAGCCTAGAGTCTGAGTGTACGCTTGTCCCTCAATCTGTTGGGGTTTTATGGGTTTTCAGTGGTGGTACTCTATGGATATACCTTCGCTTCTATCAAGGTCTGTAAGGCTCTTGTGTTGGTGGAAAGAATGTTCTTGTGGTGATTGGAGGTGCAGTGGACTGTGTTTTGGTTTATGGAAAGGTGATGCTCCAGCTAGTTAAGGGGCTTGGGATGTTTATGGGTCTTCTTTGCTCCTCCCCGTCATAAGCTTGAAGATGGTGCCTATCCTGGTTTTCGAGGTTGAGTTTCTTTGCCCTTTGTAACTGGGTTGTGATGGACGTTGTTGTCACTATCTGGTTTCTTTTTTATTTTTGTGTGTAATTTTGTTCAAATTGTCCATTTTAGTCGGTATGGACAATAGTCTTGTTTCTTATGGTGGCCAATCGATTGCTAATAGTTTTCAAGGGCTCGTTTTGGTCTTTGGTTGTTTTTTATTGAAGTTTGTAGCTAACTTTGGGGCTATGCTAGAACCTGTTGTGATGGGATGTTTTTTGTTTGTCATAGTAAGGACTAGGCGCACCCAGTTTGTTTCTTCCTCTTTCGTAGTTCCTATGAAGGTGGGGACTTGCTTCGTAAAGGAGGAGGTTTGTAACTTTGAGCAGTCTTCTCCTTTCTATGGGTACTTGGGCATGGGATGGATTCATGGTTTGCTCTCCAATCTAATTTTCTCTTCCTTTTCTGCTCCTATTGAGGTGGGCTCCTTGTACTATAGGTGGCCAATCGTGACCCTTTGTTCTGTAAAAGGCCTTTTTAAGCAAGGCAGGCAATCTACTAACAGTGTGCACTTTGTGGCCTCAACCTGTAACAACCAGCACCTTTTGTTATGAGTTGTTGATCTCTCACTAGCCCTTACGTTGTAGATGTGTAAGGGTCAGCCCCCTTGTTTTGGTTTCTGATTGTTGATGTGAGTTTTATTCCACTACAACATGCAGAACCAAATACTCAATGTTTCGGGGTGAAACACCACTTATTCAATCCTCTCTTGACATAAGGTCATCTCTCATGCTAAGCTTGCAAAGTAAGATCATGAAATGACTTCAAGGTTCCTTCTATTGTGGATACTCGCTTAGTGAAATAATGTGATTTGCTGGTAATCACTTAGGGGACTTACGTTGTTCATTCAATGGATATCAACTCTTGCACTTCTAAAGATTTGGCTTCACAATGTGCAATGAAAATATGGTTTTGATTTGCCAACTCTCCACTTCAACTTAAATTTAAACTTGCTAACCTCAACTACTTCTACACCTAATTATGAATGCAAGGAATCATGGAGGACTTGGACTCTACTAGATGCAGCTTAATCAACGACTCCACCCACCTAGTGCAAATTTCTAAGGAACACTCAAATAGTTTTCAAATCAGTATCTTATCTTCAATCCCATCAAAGGGATGCAAACTGAAGATTCAATATCAATTGAAGTTAAGTGTTTTTGATCATCGACTTACCACGCAAGGCACTCCTACCATCAATAAAAGGCTAGTGGCCCGGATTTGTCGAATCAAGAAAGAAACATCCACAACTACTTTCATCCAACTAACTACTTCCAACATGAAAAGAAAATCTACTCAAGTGAAAGATTGAAGAAACCATGCAACACTTCAAAGCAATATTGAATAATTCACCATGAGGAACCAACAATGAATTATCCATTACTTCAAAAGCATCATAGCAACAATTTGATCAAGTCTCTCCCTTAGCTAGCCTACTCCTACTCTAGCTTTCTAGCTTCTAACTCTACTACTTGTTGTCTAACTTTCTAACTGTCTAACCCTTTACAAATGAGAAGGCCTTGGCCTTTTATAGTAGTTCCATTACAATGTAGGGCCAAGATCGACCGAAGATCAAGGACCAAGATTTAACCCCACAAACCCTAATTAGGGTTGACAAATTTACAACCAATTACATGAGGACACCACACAATGGGCCAATAAGACAATTACAAAGATTTTTCCAACCAATGAGAAAATTGGACATATGGCATGATGTGATTGCTTGTGCTTGAGATTGAAATTTTCTGATTGGAGAAGACAGCTCAGTGCCACCTCATCAACCTTATCATGTAGATCTATTTAATCCTTTGATGAAGAGAAAATATCTCTTGATACTCAACATTTCTAACTTGGATTAACTCTTCTAAAACTATCAATGTCTTGTGGATAAATGAGATGGTTCATGTTTTCAAATTGCTTCCCCCTTCTCGAATCTTCTCCATCTTCCGAGATTTTCCTCATGGCTTGACTTGAATTTGCTAGCTTGAATCTCGAATTTGAGTACACTTGTGAACTTGATCCTTCTTTCGATTCTTCTCAAGGATGCCTTCATGTGGTTGAGCTTGCCTTCACAACTTGAACTTGAATTGCCCCTGATCTCGATCTAGACTTGCATTTTAATTGTTCTTGATGTTGAAATTTCCTTCTCATTTTGAGAGTCCTCTCAAAAATGATCTTGTTACCCCGCATCTAAATGGAACCCTGAAGTTGAGCCATCACCTTGCCCTCTAACCTCCTCTTGAATGATTTTCCTTGCAAAACAACAAGAAAGAAAGAATGTGTCAATTTGTTGAAATGATAAGTAAACTCAGCATAAAAATTAAAATCCTTATGAATAGTTGTCTCATTAATATTTAGCAAGGTTGTATTTCCAACTTTAAGCCTGATTTTACGACATGTAACCTGAAACAATTGAGTCATTCAGTACAAACAAATCTCAGATTTCATTTTCCTATCTCCCCCATATTTGGAGAAATCTGCCCTGAATTTTGAAGAATGTGATGATTTGTCTTTTGCATCGCCCAGCACTCTGAAACATTTTGTAGCCACAATCATTGCCAACTCTGATATTAAGTTCGCTGCTGCCAATTAATGAGATCTCGCTACCCATACAGAGATAGTTCACTGCCAATATGAAGAATTCGCTGGCCTCAAATGCAGAGCTAAGATCGTTTTGGAGTGGTGTTAAAATGACTTGCAAGGCCCATGTTATATAGGAGGCCTAGGGGAACAAAGGGCATGTCCCTCAAGGAGGGCCGACCTGGCCACTTTAGGCATTAAAATTAAATGTTTTGGGCCTCCTCCTTGCTGGCCGACCTGGCCCTTTTGGTCTTTGAATTTTGAAATTTTGCTTGAGAAGGCCCGTCTTGGAGATAAAGTTTGAGGTCAGGATTTTAGGTGTTGGAGGATTTTTGGGTCGGAAATCCTCTGATTAGAGGATTTCCGACAGCTTGGGCTCTCTCCATCACTACATCAAAGACTTATATTTTTGCAAAACTTGGCGGAATTCCTCTTAATCCTCGCCCCCCAGCCCATTGTCATTCATTTTGGTTTTATTTTGATCATAATTTAAAGGTCGGGAATTTCAGTTCCAAAGGATTTTAAGGGCCGCCAGCACTTGGTTCTTTCCTCATCACTCAAGACTCATCTTACTTGGTGCAATTTTCCTTTGTTTTTACTTCACAGCCCTTTACTTGCTTAGTTCATTCAAATTTGGATCAATAAAAGGGGGCGGAATTCTCAGGATTGTAGGATTTTGGTGGCGGGAATCCTCTGATCAGAGGATTTCCGCCACCCACTTGACTTCTCTAATAATGTTGTTACTCCACTTAAGCCTTGTTTTGGTGATCTCCCCCCTCCACCTTCTGGAATGTAGAATTCATGCCTTAGACTCAATTTGGAGGCTCTTGAGGATGGCGGAAACTGAGACTTGGGAGGATTAATGTGGCGGGAATCCTCTATCAGAGAATTTCCACCAAGATCATGTTACCACTTAGAACTTCCAAACTTGTTATCTCACACCCCCATGCAACCAAAAGATCAATCAAACCCGCTTTACAAGAACCCGCTACTACAACAGCACTGCAAAAGAGGGGGGTCCCGTTCATAATGGGGCGATGGTGTAAAACTAAACAACACTGATTTAGTCAGAAACAATCAAATGGAAAGAAAATTGGCTGAAATGAATCAACTTGGAGATAATTGGCCTATTCTCCATGAATTCTTTAGAGGAAAATCCTAACGCACTATTCTACCACCCTTTAATACTTAATAATCTTACATGTTCACTTCATTTCACATACAGAAATATTGTCCATTACAAAAAATCAATCATTGGAAAAGAGGCTCACCACATGTTCCATGAATTCGGTATTGCAGACAATGACCAAGGCGCATTACATCAAATCGACAATCTAAATCAAACAGCATTACCACACCCTCAGAGCCTCCATATCTCACCCCCTTCCACTCCTTCGGCAGAATACAATTAACAGCAGCCTGTTTTATTTAAAACATAGCAATCATAAGACTAACCACAAGAAAAACAAATCCCCCCGAAAATGTGTAGAAAAAGTGTCAAGTAATAATAAAACATAGGATCCTAGCCATACATTCATGTGAACTAAATGCTAGAATCACATCGTGCATGTCAAAAGTAAACAAAGTCTCAAAATATACAAGTCAATGCCCAGTGTTTCTTCAATGACCCTGAGTTTGCATTTTGATTTCTAATTGGAATCGAAATCAAAGAATCGTTGGAAACAATTATATGCCCACCTTCACTAAAAATATACTTGGAAGACAGTTATAAATCAAGCTGTTATCTGCAACAGACTGAACTATCAACCGATGCCATTAGTCTACAGCGCGTACCAGTGACTAGTCGTGTCCCGTGGCACTAGGAGACGGTAAGAGAAAAACTTCTAGGGCTATCTAACGAATTGCTTTTAGAGGATGCCAAATATGTAGGATTAATTCATTTTTTGTGAAATTTGACTTTAGGAGGATATAAAGCGAACAATTACATGAAAATGAACCTGTATAAGAAGCTCCGACTTGGCAGAAGAAGAAGGTCCTACGATTTCTACCACATTCCCTGCTCGTAATGGTACTCTCATCAAGGGTGGAATCTGTCTTGTGAGTGCTACGCATAATTGCCGATTCACCAACACTCTTGCAAGCATTGTCTTTGCATTTTCATCGACATTAATCCATTCGCTTGCCCCGCCCAAATCTTCCATACTCCTCAAATTACACGCCGAATACAGAACGGTTATTGTTGTGTTAAATCAGGAAGTTGCAACGTAGACAATCTTGTTCCCAGTTTAAGGATGAAATGAGGCTGTCAAAGATTATTTCCATTTGAAAAAGAGGAAGAGAAATGCAATGGAGATTTTGAATGCAGAAAGAGATAGTTATGGCTACGAAATGTGTAGGGAGGGAATTCAGATTTGAAGTCACAGAATTTCAGGGAAAAACTTGAGAGCGGATTCCAAACTATATCGTTTTTGTCTTAGTGGGTTTAATTTGAACTTCATTTTTAAGAATTTATAGTATGAAATTTAGCGCCGATCCATTGATTCCTTTCACTTCTGTGATCGGAACGTTATAATCGTGGGTGATAGTGCATACAATGCATTTTTATTCCTCCACATCTAATAGGTAAATTGTTTTAATGTATGATATTTAGATTTAGCTTAATAGTAGGAAGGATAGGTAGATAGATAAATAGATAATTTGAACGTTTATAAGGCTAAATATAGTCTATGGGACGGCCTCTCAAATTAAGCCAACTTCAATAATTTAATTTTTTATTTGTGCAAATTGAGGATGAGCCCTCCTAACTTTTTAATTTACTCCTTGCTAAATAAGTTATGCTAAGAGAATATTCACAAATTTGTTCTTATATTCTTTAGGTAATATATGAAGTAATGGTTAAAAGATCTATTTGTTTTTGTGAAGAGCTAGTTGTTTTAACAATAGAACTTCATGAATTTCAACAATAATTCTTTTGGGTTGTTATATCTCTTCACTTTCCATGAGATTGTCCTACCATGGAAAATATGCATATATAAAGTTAAAAATAGTAGAGAATTAAAGAAAATTCACTCTATTATTTTTTATTAAGGTAAAAACAAGTTTTGAAGGGACTCCGAAATACTTTACAATTCTGGGACGAAAGATAAGTCTATTGAAGTTCCATTAGTACAACAATCCAGCCAAAAGCAAAGGACTGGACCCTACAAGAGCACACAAACGATAAATCATTACAAGCACCCATGACAAAACAGTCCATCCAAAAGGAGGAGGGACACCAAGACGAAAACGCCAAGCCTAAAACCCCTTTTTATGAGATTGGAAGGTCATATCGTAAGAAGAGGAGGATTTCTTTGAATTTTTTCCTTTGACAATAATCCAATCATCTTCGACTTCTGTAGCCTTCTTCTACCAGCAAACCGAATCCAAAGAAACAATCCCCAGCAAAGAATCTGAAAAACTCCCAACAAGAGGGACAATGACAACATTACCCACAGCAGAAATCATACCAACAGAAGTGGCAAAAAAAATAATCTCAAGAGCAGGGCTTGCTAGTCTTCCAGCAAGAGGAGCGATAGCACCAGAATCCTCACCAGCAAGGCTGGTAGGAACAATGCCCACTGATCCACCAGCAAAGCTGGCAGGAACCACAGAACCACCAGTGGAAGGAGAGATAGATCCCTGCAAAGGCACTGCAGGATTGGCAGGAACTCCAACCACAGAGCCACCAACAGGAGACCTAGGAATATCTAAATCCAATGAAGAATCAGGAGAGCTTTTGAGAACTATATAATGTTCAGTGGAGGCATCATTCCACCAAGTATGAGGGCCTTTCTTCACTTTGAAGTCAAAACCGCATTTTGAAGCATGATGACCTATTTTGAAATATTGTATGCATCTAAAGGGGATACCCTCATAGTCTAGCTATTGCAACCATGAGCCTTTAGATGACTGAATATTAATTTCAACTGGAAGACCCTGTGAAATATCAATATCTACCAGAATGCGGGCATAGGTAGAATGGAACATATTGGAAGTGTTCTCATCCAAAATCAAAAACTCCCCCAGAGCCTCCCCCACCTCCTCCAGGATAGTAAAAAAGTCACTATATTGTTAATTTCATTTCTATTAATCATTTTTTTAGAAAATAATTATTTAAATTTTTTAATAGTTTGAAGGGTAATTTCTAAATGTGGAATTCATGGGTGGTAAATGAGGAAGAGAGATATAAAGAGGATATGATTGATAGTTACATGCCCTAATTTCTTAAAGGGGAAGTTGGTGTTGCCAAGCTTCTTTTTTTTCCCTTATAATTCTATATTGACTACTCAAATGTATTTTGGAGAACCTTGCATAGGAGAATGTCAATTAAATGTGAAGATTGTTCAATGACTTGACTCTACGTATAGTTTTCAATGTTAGCCCTTGCCTCTCCATTTTGCCAATATCTACTATTTCTTTATGTAGTGTTAGGCCCTGGAATTTGTGTATCTTTATAGCACATGTCATTGTAATATGTATTTTCCTACGTCTACCTAGAGATATAAGAATTATCAATATACTTTTGGGGTCATCTTGATTCCATGGTGGCCCATTGTAATTATCAATTCTTGCTACAACATACATCAGGTGGTTTGGAACAAGGACTGTAAACAAATTTAATTACTTCACCAAGAGCTCTATTTACAAGGCCTCCTTGTAACCATATATTGGTTGTAAGCATAATGTGTTGACCTTTGCAGAGTAGTACTTATTTTTCAAGTTGCTCATCACTAGTTGCATTTTCTATTTCACTATTGGTGCTTATTGCAATGTTTAATGCAATTGGACAATTCAAAAATTTTAGCATTCTTTAATTGTGTGACTTGACAAAATCATTAGTAGCAAACAAGTGCATTGAATTATCAAATTATTCCTTTTCACTTGGGGTAAGTTGTCTGTCTGTGTGTCTCATCAAGACCTGCCAATCTTCTTGCCTTGCTTCTACATTTTACTTGTTTTGCAATATTTGGCAAAATTGTGTCTACACTATAGATGCACCTTGCTATCAAAACATTGTATATAACATGATGATAGTCGTGAATTGGTCCCGTAATATTTTGGCACTTGAATTCAATGTATAGATAGACTTGTTTGTGGTATTTATGCAAGGTCACCAACAAGTATCGTAGAGACTCCACTAAAGCTTATATGTTGGCTATAGAGAAATTCCTCGTGTAATCTACTATATATTTTAGTAACAGCTTTGGCCCTATTAAACTCATTTCATCAATTAGGACATTTATCTTATGTCTTTCAACTCTTTTTGGAATATTGTCAATGTTTGGTTTGCAATGGTTACTTTTCTTGAAAATAAATCTTGAGCATTGAATGTATAGTTGATGCATGTATGTTAAAGGTGGAAACTCATGTAGGATCTAGTGTGAGAAATTGGCTTTTTTGTTGTGTTGTCTTACTCTTGAGTGCATCTTTTATGCAAGTAAGTATAATTTACTTGTACTTGTTGTTCCTTAACTAATCATGCACAATGGTTGAGAAGAGAGACATTTGTTATGATTTGTAATTATCATAAGCACTACTTTTTGCTTTGGTGACAATGCATACCTTGGAATGTCAAAGTTGGATGACATTTTTTCATCTTAACTATATTATTTTTTTATGTTTATGTAGCACATCACAATTTCAGGTAAATTTTCAATACTGTAATTTGATCCCATATGTTTTTATTGTCAAAGTCATACTTTCTGAGCATATCAAGCTCATTTATCTAGACTAATATTGTTTGAAGGCCCCATCTACAAAACAAACTATCATTCATTCATCTCTATTGTGACCCTCATGTTCATGTCATTATCACTCTCTTGTTCTTCTTTTGAGCTTTCTTTCTCCAGGATAGTGTAATTGAAGTGACATATATCATATTTGATTGCATTCATTTGCTTCTCATTTGAAATTACTAAATCATTAGTTAATCCATGTTAGTTTCTATATGGAAAAATTATTTGTATAGAAGTAGTTCTCTCTAACAAAATATTTAAATTATTTTGAGGCCTCCTTTAATCTGTTGTAGAACTTTGGGTATACACCTTTCTCTATTTCTATTTGCATTCTTTATGATTGTATACATTTAAAAGTATCCTCTTATTAATCTCATTTTTCTACTAATCAAGTGGATCTATTATTATATTCTTATTATTTATTATATTTGTAATACCCAGGCTCTCGTAGTTTGATTTTCTATAAGTTATGATGTCATTTATATTTATGGATTTACTGACCTCATACTTGCATGTGTATGGTTGGTGTGTGTTTTACTTTTCTATTTAACGTGTCTAATGTGGTTGAGAGACAGAGTCATAGTTACTTGCTTGCGAGATCCACACAATCGGTTGATCCCCTTCATTGTTTGTAATATATATATATATATATATATATATATATTTACATGCTCATTTGTATGTAGGATTTCAAGTATCGGGCATCGACTTTCCTAAATTGTCAAAATGAGTGTGCCCTACCGCATTATCTCAATGGTAAGAGAGGGGAGATAGCATCCAAGTCTAAATCTCAACCGAAGTCATTTATTGTCCTCAAATAGTGGACAAATATCTTATCTGCTACCCTCTAAATTCATCAAGGTGACCTAATTTGTGAACCCTTTCTTTGAGCTCGATTATTACTTTATGGGTTCGGTCGGTTTTTTCCTTGTGGTCGTTTGTTAGGTGTCTTGATGTAGATTTTATGTTATTAATATATTAAATATTTAATTAAGATTAATTATGGGATTAAAATAATTATATATTATGAATATGAAAATATTAAATATATAGATATTTTATTAATGAAAATAAATTAAATATCATTAAAGATTTAAAAGACTTAATTAAAAGTCTAATTATGAAAATAAAGGTTTAATTAAATTTTAAATCTAAATCTAAATTTAATGTTCAAGTAATATAAATTGATATTAATTATCAAATTGCTTCTTAAGTGGTGCTAAAGATATTTATAATTAAATATAATCATGTGTTTATATGCAGATCAGTTTAAAGGAATTGATTTATCAATTCTAAATTAGAAGGTTGAGTTAAGAAACTTAACTAAAGGATTAATTATAAAAAAATTTAATAAATTAATGAATTTAATTTAATTATCAATTTGCATATTATTAATATGCTAAAAAAAAGTAATTGTTAATTAAATATTATAATGCAATTAAAGTTGCACATTCAATATTAGTAAAATTAAAATATAAATTTAAGTTAAAAGATATTATTTGAAAAGTGCATGTAATTATTATTAAATTAAAATTAAATCATACAAAAGGTGGTGATGGAAATAAATTTAGGAGTTGAGTTCTAATTCTTGATTGTGAGTTGCATGTTTGAGTTCAGTTGCGGGTTTTCTATATTAGAGTCCTTTTTTGCCATTATTCAACACATAGGTTTTAGGAGGTTTACAGGTTTTGGCTCTGGTTTTGAATTGAAGGAAATTGTGAAGGCTTAGGATTTTCAAGGTTTTGGTTGGATCTTCGTGGCTTCTGTCAATTGGTGGATTAAGATAGGGTTTTGGAAAACCTTGTTAGAATTGTGTTTTTGAAAGGATTGTTTACTTTGTGTATGCCAGGCTTGATTGTGATTTTGGAATGGTTGTATTATGGTTTTCTCATTTGATTGAATTCTTGAATGGAAGGTTCTTGGATTTTTATTTGTGTGAATAAATTCTTGATTGTTTTAGACCTATAAACCCTAGTTGTATTTGAAAATAATAGGTAAACAAATAAATTAAATTGATTAGGTTTTGGTTTAAACTCTTAATAGGATTGAAATTCACCAAAACTAATTTAACATTATTCAGAATAAAATTCTTGGAGAAAACCTATGAAAATTTCATTTGGGTAATTATAGACAATTTAGATAAATCATTTTAATCATCTTTTGAAAACTTTTAGAAAATATATAAAATAATAATAAAAATTAAATAAATAAATTGTTTGGTTACAGGGGGTTATTACCCAGGTGCCCCCCTACGATTGGCATGAAGGGTCACGACATATCGTTGGCCTACCAAGCAGGTACATGTCTGAACCATTTGTATCAACATTTGGGGCCTGGAGTGTGAAAGACTTTTTATGACCTAGTGAAGAAAACCTAAAGCCTTAACCCCTAAACAATCTCTAGTATGACATACGCTATATTATACAAAAAAAAAAGGAGAAGACCTAACTAAAATGTGTGATGAATGTGGCACATGATGTTGCTACAACAACTAGAGACTGTCATACCAAATGAATGGATGATCAAACCATAAATATTTCAATTAGAAATGCCTAATATTCATCAATGCCCTTGCATTTACATGACTTGGGAAGCTAGTTACTCATGTTGGGCATGATCCCTCAACATATAATTTGAGGTCCAATTAATAGTTGTTAAACCATACAGACTTAATTATAAGTGGGAGCACTTGTAGATCTAATAAGAGTTTAAAGGCAAGTGCAATTAATGGATTGGACATAAGAGAACCAGGTAATTTCCTTACAAGGAAAAAATCTAGAGGAAATAGAGATAAACTTTTTGAAATCACACACACAAATATTCATCTTTGTATATTAATGATATTAAGGTAACATAAAATCTTATTTATAGAGAGATTAATGTGAGATAAAATCATAAACACAAATATTCATCTTCGTATATTAATGATATTGATGTAACTTTGATTTGTACAAATATAGATGTCATATATACATAAATTTAAATAAATTAGACATTACAATTTTTTGCATAACATTCAATCCAATGAACCAATTGGATATACCCTACCCTTTATTATCTCAAGTATTTCCTTGTGGTTCAACTTACGAACCTTCCAAAGAGTATTATTGCATGGTTTACCTCCATATCTAATCAAATGTACATTTTATGTAACAACAAGGTTGGAATAATGAAGAATCTTCATGTGTGTTTCTCAATCCTTGAACAACCACAACCTAGGGTTCTTCATATGATACCATATGATCCCTGTACCAATAACAACCACTCCTCCTATAGGATATATTCTAATTCTTCACCATCTATAACACAGTGATCCAATTTATTTTTATCCTCCACACAACAAGACAAATAGTAATATGGTCCTTCTTCATTGTCTTCAGGTACAATAAAAATAAAAACATGGCTTGCAATGATACAAGCATGATGAGGAGATTAATTTAGTGAATAGTTAGAATAAAGTACTAAATTTGATATTATTTATATGTTGAAAATTTACTTGGTTGCAATAGATCAGACAAGTGGTCAAAGTAAATTGATGATTCCATTTATGTCAGTTGTAGTAATGCAAGGGGCTATATGTACACCATTCATTGACCCACTACTTTGACTCACACTTGTCCCAATCTTCATCTATACATGATCAACAAAAGAATGTCATATGTCATTTGTGGATACTATATGAACTTGCACTAGATCTTCTAAAAGAGTGTAGCTCACTCAATCCTATCAATGGTACTAAATTTGAGATTATTTATACTTGGAAAATTTACCTGGTTGTACTAGATTAGACAAGCGGTCAAAGTAAATTGATGATTCTAGTTCTATCAATTGTAATGCTTGTAGGGGATGATATGTCTCAAGAGGGGTAAAATCCTATGTACACCATTCGTCGATCCACTCCTTTGATTTGCACTCATCCCAATATTCATCTATACATGATGAAAAAATGTATGTCATATGTCATGTGTGGATGCTCCATGAACCTACATTAGATATTCTAAAAGAGTGTAGCTCACTCAAATATATTAGAGTGCAACAATCCTCATATGGTTCAATGTTAGTTTCATCTATCAACCAAAAAAATCTATGAACTATAGACTCACCTTCATTAGCTAGACCCATTGTATCATTACACCATTGGATGATACATTTCACATATGAAAATATTGCTTTTTCTTTGTACTTTAATTATTCACATGTTAAGGCTCTTTTGATACATGCACGTGCAACATCATGCTCCCACTTTCCTCTGTGAAATTATACATATATTGAATACTAGTGATCTTATGCATCCTTCTCAACCAATAAAACATCCAAGAATTATTGAATTATGATGTACTGGCGTTATGAGATGCCCTTGGTAGCCAAATGACCATAAAATAGATGAAAGAAACCATGCACATATTTTTTAGAATACAAGCGATTATTGTTGATGTAAAAATGATGCTCCCTCAATATTTTCCTATTCTTCTCTATATTGTCATGTGAATGCATGAATGTTATATGAACAAATATACAAACCTATTGAGAGCTGTAATACTTTTCTTGATCCTCACTTTATGGTTTTAGTGTGTAGCAATATGTGAATTCCACAACTAAAATGATGGTATCAAGTGGGAATGTGTCCTTGCACAACTTGAATTGCAAATCCAACCATCAAGCTCTATGTGTATACCTTGCATATTCATAAGCACTTTTTTCATGAAAAATGCGCATGAACTGATACACTAGAATATTTTCAATTACCAAATCACATCATTTTGCCTCTTTTCTGTCCTTTAGATTATATGCCACGATCTTATATTTTCCAAATTCCACTATTTCATTCCCAATTGCATGTGTATTGTCCATATGTTGACAAATTGGCAAACATTGTGAGCCATTGCAATTAATGCATGTGCCATCCCAGCATGAGAGCTTGTAAAATTGTTGATCATCCACTCTTTCACATAAAATGGTAGGTATTAAATCCCTTGAAGATCTAGGTGGATCCTTTATGTACACTCCTGCAAAATAATGATAGAATGAAAATCTACATACATATGTCGATAAACATCATAATAGTTATAAAATTCAATATGTACCTTACAACAACAAGTTGTGCATGTGTGATTTATCTTGGCATAAAAATGTTTAGCCTTTTCAAAATATATTTTACTAATTTTAATTTGAGGATACGTTTCTATAAATTTAGTAAAAACTTGTGCCTAAGTTGAATTCAAAAAATGTTTTAGATGTGGATCGTAGATTCGACTACCAATTCTCCTTCTTACAACATCTTTTTGATTAGAATATACCTATGTGTTATTCTTCTAAAAAACTTCAATCAAGGATTTCAAAGCTCCAATGATTTCTTTATGTTTTTGTGATAGCCTGCAAGAGAATGTCCATAAATCATTTCTATTTGTATCCTCCACTCTTTGACACCTTCCCATAGATCTCATTAGAGACTTTCTACCTATTTTCAATTCCTTGTCTTTCTAACGAGTCAATATTTAATCATTTCAGTGCTTACTATTATTAATGTAAGTACACATCATATGACATTACTATCTTTCATGTGTGATGTAGAACCCACACTCTCATATTTAGTCATTAGATTGTTTACAATAGGATTTTCACTTGACTCATCCATTTTTTGTAGCCCAAGAATCTTCATTATGGGTCTAAATCTCAGATTTCTCATCATTTCAACAAATAGTTGACAAATTATAGTCGTATTTGAATTCTCAAAAAATAATCTCCAAATGCGGTTAGCATATCTTTGACAATTATGTTTGGGAATCTTATCAAGTATTTTTTTCAAAATATTAGTATCAATATCAATGAAATATTTTTTCTTTCTATAAAAAATTCTAGGTGTTCTCAATTGTTGAGAGGGATCAAAATTAGGAACATCAACAACATTAGGGATATATTATGTACCTTCAACCGAAGGTGATGTGCCTTGAAATTAAGAAGTGAAAGATGGAACCTCACCAACTTGATATGTTAATGGTGTGCCTTCAACTTCTAATGTTGTAAGTACCATGCATCCAACATGATATGATAGTGTGCCTACACCTTAGGATGTAGAGCATGGTTTTCCTTCAACATGATACAATGGTGTGCCCACACCTTGGGATTTAGAGCATAGTGTACCTTTACCATGATAAAATGATGTGCCTTCACTATGAGATGTAGAGCATCGTGTGCCTCCAACATGGGATGGTGTCCCTTAAACTTGAGATCTCATAGATGATGTGCCCACAAATTCATAATTCAATTTTATTGTTTCACGTAAGTTTCTTATCTGTTGCATTTGTGTTTCTAATTCCAATTTTCTCTTACTTTACATTGATGTTTCATGTTCCTCTTCCAAAGGAAAATATTCTTGTATGGTATGCAATTTTCTTTATTCACGAAGTTGTCTCATTCTTTCACTTTTCTTCTCTTTCTCTACTTCATGCTCTTCTAGTGTTATAATCTTTGCTTGTTTCCTCATCGTGATGATGAATTCTACATGTGTGTATAAGTAAGACATAGAGATTAGTTGTCAACTTCTATTTATATCCAATGCACCTTCCTAATTGAAATTGTTCATTACAATTTCCAAATTAGTTTGAAACTTTTTATTTTTTAAGTTTTCACACATCTTCTAATTCAAACTTGAATTGAAAAAAAATATATTACAATAAGTAAAACTATGAAAATAAAAAATCCATATTAAATCAATTGTAAACAAAAAACTCTTTATTCATCAAAAACTTACCTCAAATGATCAATTTTCCTCAAAAAATTCATTGACTTTCTCACATCTACATTGAATTTTGAACAAAAATGTGGTGACAACCAGATAGAATATGTTGATTGCAATTGTTTGTGATATTTAACACCGTGAAAAGCATTTTTTTATTTGATAATGTACAGAAACTAGACATAAAACAAAAAATGTGGGCCTCAATCATGGGTTCCTTGGCTTTTTTACCCTTTTTAGTTTGCCAAATATGGCGTATGCTATATACAATACAAAAATGTTGCATTGTTAATATTTGTCAATGGTTCTTCACATATGGTGCACACCATATATGGCATGTTCCATATATGGTGTGCACCATATGCTATGTTATGATCTCTCTCTCTCAAGGTAAGATAATGAGTTGAAAGGAGACAGAGAAGAGAAGGAGAAAGTGAGAGAGGGGGAAGGGAGAAAGGGAGAAAGGATTTAATATTTAGGGTTTATGGTTATAGGGTGGGGGTTTGGGGATTAGGTGTTAGGACTTAGGTTTAGAGAGAGACAAGTAGGGAGATGGGGGAGAGAGGAAGATAGTGAGAGAGTGGAGAAAGGTAGGGAAGAGGACCATAAGGGAAAGGACCGTAAGGGAAAGAGGTAGAGAGTGATAAAAGGGGAAGAAAGAGGGGGAAATGGATAAAGGAAGAAATGATTTAGGTTTTAAGGCTTAGGTTTTATAGAGAGAGAGATATGGTGAAGAGGGAGGGAGCGAGACCCTCCCTCCCTTTCTTTTTATAAACCTTAAATCCTTTCTACCTTTATCTCTTTCCCCCCTCTTTCTTCCCCTTCTATCACTTTGTCCCTCTTTCCCTTATGTTACTATTCTCCATCTCTCTCCCCTCTCTCACTCCCTTCCTCTCCTCCATCTACCTACTTGTCTCTCTCTAAACCAAATCCCTAAGATCTAATCCCCAAACCCCAACCCTATAATCATAAACCCTAAATCTTAAATCCTTTATCCCTTTCTTCCTTCCCCCTCTCTCATTGTCTCCCTCTTTTCTCCATCTTCTTTCAACTCTTTTTATTCCCCCTCTCTCATTATCTCCACCATCTCCCTACCACTTTATTCATTCTCTCCCCCTACCTCTCTCTCTCTCTCTACTGATTGTACCATTGGTTTTGGCATAGAGAGAGAGAGAGAGAGAGAGATCTAATGATGCAAGGAAGGAAGAATACGAGAGACAAAATAATAATGAGATAAATAGAGGAGTAAGATGAGATGGAGAGAGAGGTAGGAATGGATGGAGTGAAAGACCTAGGGAGAAACAAGGTAAATGGGAAGAGAGGGAGATATCTTGGGGGGAGAAAGAGGTGAGACAAGTGTTCAATGAGGAATGGGGAGATATAGAGGGAGAGATGAAGAAAAAATGAGACCTAGATAGATGAAATATATTTAGGTTAGGAAATTAGTTGTTGCCTTATAATAGAATGTTGCATATTTAACATTTGGCATACACTATATATGGTGTGCACCTATATGGCACATGTCATATGTAGAGCATTTTCTACATATGGTATGTTCCTTTTTAACTGCTTTGGGAAACAACAAGCCTGAGGCTTGTATTTTCCTTGGGAATCCAACCCAAAGTCTTGGATGATTCAAATAGGCTTCAGATGTGTTTTCTAGAAAATATACAAAAAATTCACATTTTTTTGCTAGTGCTCCCTATCAGGTTTGTACGTTGTTCAACAATGACAAAATTAGACAAAAAGATGTTATAGAACTCTTTGTTAGCTTTCTATCCATATAATTTTTTTGAATTTTGACTCTGTTAAGCTTTACATCTCTAATTTATTTGTAAGTATGTCCAATTTTTGTCAAAAACCAATGAGTACTATTTTGGGAAAAGATTTTGGCTCATTCATCAAATTTTGAAATAAGTTATTTTTTTAGAAATTAAACTCCATTCTACACAATTAAAAATTTTGATTTTTTATTAATTTTTAATTATTTTTAGGGGGAGCACACTCAAATATCATGTTTTCAAGATGTGTCCACTTCAAAAATTCATAAAAAATCACACGTTCATAAAAAAATAGTAGAAAAATCCATAAGAAACTAAGTGGAGATAGCTAACTTCTCCCCAAAGTGATTAAAAAAAATCATTTATTTTTTAACATTCTAAGGGGGGCACACTAGATGCTTTGTTATGTTTTTTCACAAATACATGACCACTTTTTGTGCTCTCCCATTTTGAGGACCTTAATCTCCACCATTTTCAAAACAAATTAGTAGTTTAGAAACTAGATTCAGAGTACTAAAACTTTTGATTTTGTCACATCTTGAAATTTTGAGTCTAAGTATCTTCAATATCTCATCAAAGTTTAGATTTTTTTAATTTCAGAAGAAAAAAAAAGTGGCATGTTATACCCCCTTTTTGGTCCCCCGTCTTTGTGCACTTACCCTATATGTGGAGAAACCACCTGATTATGAAGTTTTGGGTGAAGAAGACAAGGTGTATAGGCTAAAGAAGGCTCTTTATGGGCTGAACCAAGATCCATGGGCATGGTACATCAAGATTGACTCATTTGATGAGCAATGACATTAACAAAATTGATGGTGAGCCCACTCTTTACATCAAGGCAGTTGATTGTATAATTTTAATTGTTTTCTTGTATGTAGATGATTTTTTTTACTAGGGATGATGATTTTCTCATTTCTTATTTTAAAAAGGCCATGAAAAGTGTGTTTGAGATGACAAACTTAGGTCTCTTGAGGTATTTTATATCTATAAAAGTAAAACAAATGCACGATGCAATGTTTATCTCTTAAGAAAAATATGAAAATCATATCTTGGAGAGATTTAGAATACAAAACAAAAAGCCTACACGAACACCAACAACTATAGGTCTTAAGTTGAGCAAGAAAGATTGCAACAACAATGTGAATCTGACCATACATATAAAACTTTGGTTGGAAGTTTGATGTATTTGACAATGACTAGACCTGATATAATGCATGCAGTAAGTTTAATTTCTAGATTTATGGAGACTCCAACGAACTCCCATTGGCAAGAAGGTAAGAGAACCCTGAGGTATGTGAATGGTACCAAAGGATATGGTATTTTGTATATTGGAAAAAATGATTTTTTTTATTTGGATACACAGATTGGGAAAGACGATAAGAGAACCCTGAGGTATGTGAATGGTACCAAAGGATATGGTATTTTGTATATTGAAAAAAAAGTTTTTTGTTTATTTGGATACACAGATTAGGAAAGACATTTGGATGATAGGAAGTAAATTTTTGGATGTGTTTCACATGGGTTCGAGTGTAATCTCATGGGCTTCTAAGAAGGAACCGATAACTACTATCTACAATTGAGGTTGAGTATGTAGTAGCAAATGCAATAACATTTCAAGCTATTTGGTTGAGAAGGATCTTGGGGGATTTGAAGGAAGAGCAAGAGAACAAAACCATAATTTATTGTGACAATATTTCGTCAATAGCATTGATGAAAAATCCTATGTTTTATGGAAGAAGAAAGCACATTAACATCATGTATCATTTTATTAGAAATTTAGTTGAGAAAGATGAAATAAAACTGGAGTTTTGTAGGTTTGAGCAGCAACTAGAAAACATTTTCACCAAGTCATCCAACAAGGACAACTTTGAACACCTAAGAATAAATTTGGGTGTAGTTAATTTGGATTAGGCATGATCTTTTTTTGTCATCTTAGGACAAAGGAGGAGTGTTGGAAATTTGAATTCAAAATTGATTGTCCCTAAGCCTTTGACATCCACCTACCTATCACAAGCTTACATTAGTGGGTAAATATTGCCCAAATTTATACAGATCTTGGAGAATGAAATCTCTAGTTGTCTCCTAATGTGGGAAGAGAATGTATAACCCTAATAGTCAAATTAGTTAATGTTGGTAGGTAAGTTTGAAATTTGAATTTTGAGGGAGAAATTTTGTGGATAAAAAAGGAAATAATGTCTTTCTATATGTAATGAAGACAATGGTGATCAATGGTAGACCACCAAATCCTACATACATTGGAATACAAATCCTCCAACAAATTGAATCTTATTGACACAACCAAAGAATAAGGGTGCCAATTCATGATCTACACAATGTAAGGGTTTGGATTGCTTGAATGCAAAGCTATAAATGATATGTCAATTTGATCTATGAAAGTAAGTGCAAGAGGAGAATAGAGAAATGAACTTACCTTGTAGTTCAGATGGAAGAAATGACTTTTAGATATGATTTTGACTATCATAGAGATGTCAGAATTAGGTAAAATGTTGGATCTAGGCTTTTGATGCCTGTAACTGCTTTCTGTGAAAATATCATCCCCAGAGGAAGAGTTTGACTTGGATGACCTAGTCCAAGATGATGGTGTAAATTTTGACCTTGTCCTTTAAACTCCAAATCTAATGAAACTTTTTGAGGCTCTATAACTATACTCAAAGCTCATGAATGCAATCTAGAACTTTGCAACTTGCTCTTGGATACAAAAAAGAAGGGGAAGAAGGTTCATGGGAGGGATTTTCCTTAGTCAAACCCTTGTTTATGAATCAAACTTAAAATGAAATAAATGTAATTGAAATAATGCTATCATGTAGCAGTGATTAGATCTAAATAATGGAACATATCATACTATGTAGATGCAATTGTCTCCAAGTATGTGATGAATAATGTTGATGCAATAGCTTTGAATCAACACAAAAACCAAAAGGAAATCATGTAAGACAAAACCACATGTAATAGATGTTGTAATTTTCCACAATGTTGGATTGAGGAAGAAAGAGAAGAAGAAGGCTTTGTGGATGAATGTAGATCTCATTCCTTGATGTCAAAATCCTTTGCTTGGGCTCCCTATTGAAGGAAATGCCTTGAATGCATGATGAAAATGATGGAATGAAGACTTGAAATTCTTTATGACTTCCTTGCACTTGAATGCTTGATAATGGATGCTTGCTTACACTTAAATCTCTTGAATGCATAATGGATGCATGATAGCTTACATGTATGTGTGATAATGGATGTGAAAATAAGAGGAAGAGGTATCCTTTTATACACATTTAGGGGCTTAGATTTCATAGGCTAACCCCAATTACAGATCTAGGAGAGAAACCCCCACATCGGGCCCAAAGCCAAGTAAAACACAATGTTCTAGGACAAGGCCAACCTGGATGAACTTGTCCTGGAAAATCAAATTATTTCCCTAGACTTAGGGGAGTGTGTTAAAAAGAGGTGGTGAAAGCCACAGCGTGCCAAGAAATTAAGGCAAATCTTGAAATATGAAATTAAATGCATATGACCTAGGTGGAAAATAAATTAAGTGAATGGATTAAAAATGGGGAATGAAGCATAAAAGTTAGAGCCAACCTCGAGTTTGAAAAAGGAGGAGGATCTATATTTGAATTAAGTATGCATTTAAGTGCAATATGAGGTCCTACAATGATAAAAACACTAAAGTAGGCCCAAAATGGTTCCAAAATGAGCACAAATTGAGTGCTTACCTTTTAGGATGGTACAGTTAGCTCCCACTCTGGCGGGGGCATGAGACAAGATCACGCCCATGGTAAAGGAAGAGAAAGAAAGAAAGAATGAGATGCAAAAGAGAGAGATGATGATGGTGAATTGAAAAGAGATAAGACAACTAAGTTTAAGGATGTAATCCCCCAAACCAATGATTTTAACTCCACATCCATGCACAAAGGAACAAAATCAAAGAAAAAAGGAAAAAAAATACAAAAGACACAAAAGGGGTTAGTACTAAACAAAACTCCAAATCAAATAGTGAAAGAGATCTCAATCAAAAATATCTCATCCACTAAAAACATGTCTAGAAAGCTATTGCAAGAGGATAAGTGATCACATAGAAAGAATAAGAGAATCACCAAAGACGATACAAAATCCATTGTATAACCTACTAGTAGAGTTATGAGAGAATAGTGAGTGAGACCATGAATTCCAATTTTTCATGGGGAGATGGGAGAGAGGAAGGATAATTGATGGTATAGAAAATTGTTTTAGGCTAGTCAAATCTACCTACAAAAATTTGTGCCTACTAGCGGCATAAAAATATTTTGTGCTTGGGGCGTCTTAAAAATGATTTGCACACTGGGTGGCTTAAATATGTTTTGCACAGAGGGTGGCTTAAAAATGTTTTGTGCATGGGGTGACTTAACAATATTTTATGCATAGGGTGGCTTGAAAATGTTTTGTGCATGAGATGGCTTGAAAATGTTTTACGCATGGGGTAGCTTGATTTTTTTTGCATAATGTACAAGGGAGGCTATATGTATGTCCCCCTCCTTATGATGACACCATAGGATACATCATATAGAAGATAATCAAAGATACCTACTTTTGACAACAAGAAGATATCCTATACCTACTTTTGACAACAAGAAGATATCCTTAAAATAACAATGTGTGCCATAAAATCAACTAAGGGTGTTCTCTTATGAGCTAAGAAAATAGATAATCTTGAAAGGACATTCTGCTCATGAGAAGAGATCCTTGAAAGGAAGAGGTATTGGCTACAAGACATATACCTTCAAGAGGAGTTCTTGAACAAAGATACAATCTTGAAGACAAAGAGGGGGAGGAGAGAAAAATGGCACCCATTTAGCCCCCTATCACTAGGTGAAATAGGGATTATTGATAAAGGATGATAGATTTTGAAACCTAAAGTAAGGGAAGTTGTTTATAATGAGCATAGTTTTGCAAAAAAATAAGAGGTTTTGATAAGTTTTGCAAAAAAAGAAGAGGTTTTGATAAAAATGCACACTTCTTGTATAAAAGAGAATCCAAAATCTAAATGAACAATTCTTTATAAGAAAATAATTTCACATGATAAACAAAAGCCACTATACTAAGCAAATTAGATCCTTAGAAAAGAGAGAGAGAGAAAAAATACATGAAAACTTGACCCCCAAGCGTGAAGGAAAGACAAAATATATGATACATCCAAAATGATGGTTACTTCATAATAGATATACAATTCTAGGAAAAATAATATGCAAATAAGATAGAACTCCTAATGTAAAAAAAACATATTAATGCTAGAAAAGACATCACATATAAAGTAAGCAAGTCATCAAATAAAGGGTTAAAATGATGATATGGATGATTATTAGATGATACATGCCTTTTGAGGCATGAAAAAGGATTTGTTCAGAAAATATGTTAGGATCTTGCATGAAACAAAGTATTTCATTCCAAAATGGATGTACCCCCATGAAATAATACAAATCCATAGAGATGAAAAAGAAGGAAAAGAAGAAATATGTCACCTTATGTCTACCTAGTAGTCATCCCAATTATACAATATATGCACTTCCAAGAAAGGAATAAATTGTAAGAAGGATATTAATCTCATCAAGGAGAAAGATCTTAAACAACAAGTCTATACATGAGAGGACATCACAGTGTAGAAGAGATGAACAACAAAGAGAGAATGGATCTTATGAAAGGAGGAGATAGAAAGAAAGAATAACCTTGTACATATCCAAAGCGTTAGATATTTCATAATATATAAACACTTTCAAGCATAAGGTTGTAACTTTTGTGAAGGAAACAAATTAATGAAATATAGGACATCATAGTATAAGAGATGTGACCCCACAAGGGATACTGGATGCATAGAAAAAGGGAAAACACATTAATCTCCCTAAGTGGTTTCTCATCTATAAAAGATATGTGCTCTCAAGAAAGCATAATGTTATAACTTTGGATGTCAATATCCTTATTTAAAACAACAAATTCATACGAGAAAGGATGTCATTGTATAAAAGAAATATATCAATAAAGGGAGAAAATGGATCCTTGAAAGAAGGAAGAAATGATGACCTCTTGCCCCCCAGTTGAGAGAGCAAGAGGGATTTCCTATTATTGTGCCCTCAAGCTCACTACACAAAGGTATTTGCACAATGGAGAACAACATAAAATGAAAACAATGATTAATGGATTTCTCTTATATGAGTAAAATGTATAATATATGGTGTTAAAAGAAGACATCTATCAATTAAGTCTTGAAAAAATTATCTAAATTCAAAATAGTCACTAAGATAATGTTTATTAGAGTAGCGAAAGCATCATAAGAATTCATCATTGATGTGATTGCGTGGGTTTAGATGGAATATATAAGGAAAATTTATCCTACAATTATACTTGATATTTAGATAAATTTGTTTGGCCAAAGCTTCATGATCATCATAAGGTGAAGGATCATGAGATGGTATTGCTAATATAGGAGGTTTTGGTGGAGAATAATGGTCAGCAAAAGGAACATGATATTCCTTAGGAAGATCAAGAGGATTTTTAAGGCTCAATCGTGGCTCATTATTCTCTTTATGTGAGGATGATTCAGCTTGATGTTTGTGAGTAGAAGAAGTAGGATTATCCAATATTCTCAGAGAGAAATCATCTAGAAATGTCTAACATCTGGATTATGAATAAGATTTTGATATGAATCAAAGGAATTAGAAACCTCTTTGATACTATGCATGAAAGGAGGTTGAGGAAGAGGAGATATAGGTCTTGGTATCACAAGATCACTAGGGATTTGGGCTTGGGGAGGATTGGTGGGCAATTGAGTAGTAGGATTAGGAGGATTAAAATTATCATTAGAATCATTTACAAAGTCCTTTATTCTATCTATATAATCAATTCATTTTATTATAACTTGAAGAAGAAAGCCATATGATATGTTGATAAAGGTCTTGGAATATGCTTTATAAGGGAGTGATATATTTTTTTAGATCCTAATGCCATAGGTAAGAATGCCATGAAGGAATACAAACATCATCACATTCAAAAAAGTATGATTCACTTCATGAGATTGATAAAGGGAGGTAAGAAGGAATACAATAACATAAGTTATAGCACACTAGACCAACTTAGAAAGTTCCATGATGAACACAAACTAGATCAAGATCTTGAAATAAGAATGGCAACAAGAAGATCTATCCACCAAATCAAATAGATCTAGATGGATAAATGGACCTATATCTAAATGCATACAATGTATCCAAAATGTAAATAGTAACTAACACGATGCATAAAAAGTAGTTCTAGATAGAAAGAGTATTTAACACTAAAATCATAATAGAAATATAATGAGTCGGGTTTAGCAAAATGTAATGTAGAAAATAGTGATCAATGATAGATCACCAAATCCTATATACATTGAAATAAAAATCCTCCAACAAAGTGAATTTGATTGGCACAACCAAAGAGTAAGGGTTCCAATTCATGATCTACACAATACATAGGATTTTGGATTCCTTGAATGTACAAGTGTAAATGATATGTAAAATTAATCTATGAAAGTAAGTGCAAGAGAAAAATAGAGAAATGAACTTACCTTGTAGTTAGGAGGGAAGGAATGAATTTAAAATATGATTTTGACTATAGTAGAGATGGCAGAATCAAGTAAAACTTTGGATTTGGGCTTTTGATGCCTGTAGCTGATTTTTGTGAAAATATTAGCCTCAGAGAATGAGGCTGACCTAGATGACCTAGTCCAAGATGAGGGTGGGAATTATGACCATGGTCTTTTAACTCCAAATGTGATGAAACTTTTTGAGGTTTTGTAGTTGTACCCAAAGATCCTAAATCAAGATTTGGAACTTGCTCCTACACATAGAAAAGAAGGGGAAGAAGGTTGAGGGGAGAAGTTTTCCTTAGTCAAACCCCTATTTAGGAATCAAACTTAAAATGAATAAATATAATTGAAATATGCTACCATGTAGTAGAGATTAGATCTAAATAATGAAATATATAATACCATGTAGATGCAATTATCTCTAAGTATGCTATTAAGAATATTGATGCAATAACTTTGAATCAACACAAAAACCAAAAGAAAATAATGTAAGACAAAACATCTTGTAATAGATGTTGGAATTTTCCACAATGTTGGATTGAGGAAGAAAGAGAATAAGAAGACTTGATGGATGAATGATAATCTCCTTCCTTAATGTCAAACTCCTATGATTGGCCTCAAATGGGAAAGAAGATACATCTATGGAAGGAAATACCTTGAGCTCGTTACAGAATGAAGAATTGAAATGCTTGTTGGCTTCCTTGCACTTGGATGCTTGATGGGCTTGAATGCTTGATAATAGATGCCTTCAATAATGGATGCTTGCATACACTTGAATATCTTGAATCCAAAATGGATGTATGATATGTTTCATGTGTGTTTGATAATGGACATAAATATATATATAAAAGGATACCTCTTCATGTGTGTTTGATATATGATATGTTTCATGTGTTTTATCTATGATGTGTTTTATTATGAAGAAGTATTTGGGAGCCAACCAGGAAGAGTAATGTGTAGGTGATTGATTTATGATTGAATCATTGATGGAGTTGACTCTTGGTGAATTGTAATTGTTGTAACATGATCAGGGACAACTTGTGTGTCATCGCCTTGGATAATGTAATTGTTTATTATGTAATGAGGTCCTATAATGTTTGACCTCTATATGAATTGTTATTTGTAACTTGTTTATAAGGAAGGGTTTCTTCTTGGAGATCAAGTGTGGATTGTGGTGGTAATAAGAAAGTTGGAAGGGTATGAGATGTTCTTCTAACAAGGTAGAAGATTGAGGATCTAGGCACAAGGGTTGGATTGTGTAATGCCCACCAGGGAATCCAAAAGAGATTAACCTAAAATATGATACTAAGTTTGGTGAATATTTTTTTTTCTAAAGTTTACATAATAAGATAAACATTCATGTGGAAGCAATAACCATTTACTCACATTAACCCAACAAGAAACATAGATTACAAAACTCGTGGGTCCCATGATGTAGAATTACTTAAGAATATAACTCATCCAAATAATATTAACAAAATATTCCATAATAATAAATTAAATAATTACAACATAATAATTACAATCCTCATGGTCATCCATGAAACCCAAATAAACTCACATCCACTGCACATGTCACAGGGTATATAGTAATCACTCTAAAAAAAATAGTACAATATCTAGATTAGGTATCACATGTGATACTCTAATACAAGATTACAATAATAGAAGATAAGAATAAAAGCACCAATGAAGAATCATAAGGAATCCAACTGCAGAAGCACCATCAAGCACTAGATCTAGGATGTTGAATCTCAAATGGTAAAGAATCACTACCACCTACCCATATAGGTCCTCAAAGGTCTACCCCACCATGCTAAGGAGATAATAATAGACCCCATTCGGATAACCAATACCAAAGCAAGATCAAACCACTAAGCAAGGGAATCCTGAAAGCTCTCTAACTCATGGTAAACAAAATATAGTGATAGGTATGACTCACTAATCTAGAGGCAACCGACACATATAGGATAACTAGACTATGTATAGGAAGGTGTCATCATGTACATCTAAACCTTGAGTCTCATCTTGGTAATCACTCTAGATTCGACACTCAAGTGACCATACATGGTATCAATGACCTATCGTATAGACAAAGCCATTAACTATGCCCGACACACACCTCTCAAAGGTGGAAAGCATCATCTCATCCTCCATCTTACTCTGTACTAGCACTCAAACATGGGTGAGGAAACATATCTCATTAGGTTCATTTTACTATCTTTCAATGTTATATTAAGTTATCACTTGATTACAAATACTTACAATAAGTGATCCTGGCAGCCACTTGTGGGCCCTGATGCTTATTGCAAGCCACCCCCTACTACATATCTAGGTAAACTACCCTAGGCTCATAGATCTCTCCTAGATCTAACACAAATAGAAAAATCACGTAGTCCCACATCCAGAAACATACACAAGAATCAAGAGTGACTACAAATACATGTTTACAAAATTTAGTACAACTTGATCCTATATGGTCAAATAGGGTAACAAATCACATCACACTCATGCCATATCAATAAGAAGAACACATGCTCATAAAACCAAAACCATGGCCTCTGTACTTTCCCTAGGTCATCTAATACCCACAAATTAGGAGAACACAACACCCAAGAAAATGGAATAACATTTACATTTAATAAACAACCAATTAAATAATAATTTCTTGCTAAATTATGAGGTCTGCTCTGCTCTCTCACAACTCGCACTTGGTCTCTACAATTTCATCATTAGAAAAGTAGATCTGCATTTTTTCAAAAACAAAATATGCCCATCTATCATGGTTCTACTCAAGCCGTAGCACAGCAAATTGTTCAGTCAAATTCAAATAGTCTAGGGCACAAAGGGTCCCCCAATCAGTGTATACACCTTCAATAAATTTTGATGATATTCGATATGCTTAGAATAGAGGAAGATTGGAAGGGAAACAACTCTTCCCTAGAAAACCATCTCTATTGGAAAGGGATGGAGATAGATGGATTAAAGTTTGCGATCACAAGTAATCATGGAAGTCATCCTCACGTCTCATAATAGTACACAAGCCCCTTAACCTCTAGAATAAATTTGAATTTCTCCACATTCTAGAAAAAAAAAGCATTTTGATGCCCAACCCTCCACATCATAACAAATTTGCAGCCTCCAAATCCTGCAATGACCAAATAATTGAGGGAATTCAGTCCAAGGAAGATATTTACATGCCTCCTCATAAACGGGACAATTCTATTTAAGCAAAGAATCACCATGATGCCCTCTCCCCTAAAGCCATCCCCTACTCTCCACCCCACTGAAGGAATGCCCAAGAATCACCACTGGTTATTCATGTGGATGACGAATGCATTGAAAGAGCCCAGGATCTAATGAAACTTAAAGGAGTTTTTCTAAGGTGGAATGGGTATGGCATTCTAACATAGGAAATTGTGGACTAGCTGAAAGAAAATCTCAACAATCAGGTAAGTATATCTCTTTTGGCAGATGGATTTATTTTTGTTTACTGTTATAAGTTAGAAACAAAGGAAAAATTTATGGATAGGAGATGCCCTAGTTATTTAGGTTATGACTTCACATTTGTAGATTGGATCCCTGCGTTTAATCCCAACGATATTTAGGGAATTAAGGTCTTAAGAGCAATTAAATTAACTAATTTACCAGTGGAATTCTTGAGCAATTCAATCTTTAAACAAATAGGAGATAAGTTAGGTTTCTACGAAAGAACTATTATAACCAAATATCCACAATCAGATGCAATCATCTTAGTGGAGATGGATATCTCGATTAAAACACTTCCCCATTTTATGATTCAAAGTAGAGCCAACAATTTCCTATTAAAACCTGGTATAATATCAGGATTAGTTATAGACTATATCCAAATTCAGGATAAGGAAAGGCCTATTCAGGCTCAAACAACCCCCCCCAAAGGAATTGATATTATCTTCAATGAAACTGGGGGTGGTTTCATGATTAATCTTGCAGCAGACCTTCCAACAAAACTCTTGGATTCTAGAAACCTTGAGAGGAAACAACAAACATCCAAAATTAGCAATCATACTATGAAAAAAAACACTATCCAAGAAAAAAATGTAGCCATTAGATAGGAAGGGGAAATTTCAAAAGACAAAGAGAGGAGTAAAATGAAAAGGCAATGCCAAACAAAAACAACATCAAAAAACAAAAAAGTTTCAAGGAATCAGGAGGCCGTGCTCTTAAGCAGTCCAGAATAGAGACACTTCAAAATTTAACTCGGATAACATAATAAAAAATAGTGCAATAACTCCCTTGGGAAGATCTCCATCTTCATTAAAAATTGGGGAAAATAGCAAGAGCACTATGAAAGCAATTTCAGACCCTAAAAATGAACCTAATAACATTTCTTTTAAATTGACACCCAAAAAAATAGATTGCATTCCAAAAGAAGTGAGGAATGAATTAAGATGCTATTCACTACCCTCAACATAGGAAGCAGTAATATAGCCAAACCTCAAAAATTTAGGGAAACAGAATGAAGCCACATATTTGAGCACAAAGATAATAGGGAGAAAAGTCAACTCTTTTGAAGAGACAGTGGTGAATACTAACTCAATTCCAAAGATTGGAGATAGCCCTAATAAGGTTCCGTCAGATTATTCAGAAAACTCAAAATTTGAAGATGAAAGAATTAAAGAAGTAAATACAATATTAAATTTTATAGGGGAATCATTTGTTAGTCCATTTTCCTGTCAATGCAAAATCCTGAGAAAATGGCCCATTTCCTTGCAAGTTTTCTTGAAGTGTCCTGCCCTGTGTTCTTCATTGTGTCACCTTGCTCTAGTCCAAATTGCACGTGCTGAATTGCAAAACCCAGGGAGATATCCAAGTTTTAAGGTTTGCAGGAAATAATTTCAGAATATGCCTCAGTGTCAAAAACCCACAATGTTTTTAAAAATCCATGATGTTTTCGGTCTGTGTGAAAACCCTCGTTGTTTTCAACCTTGTGCCTTCCAGCTTTTGTGCGCTTATCTTTTGGCGTCAGAAACCTTGTGTGTTTTCGATCTTTTCCGTCGAAAACCCTTTGTGTTTTGGACCTCATAGTTCCCTGTTTGCCAGCGTTTCCTATGTGCGCAAGTGCGATTGGTTGGTGGGCCCAGTTCTTCTCAGTTGCCAGGTGTGGTTAAAGTTTAGACAAGATCGGTGGTTGTCATATGTTTGCATGGTAAAGATGCACGATGTTTAACCTTTACGCTTTTGCGACAGCCGTTCGATTTTCTTGTATGGGTGTGAAGTGGGTCTAGGTCTACAGGCTCTTCTTGATTGGTTGTCGCATGGCCGCATGTCAGACTTTTCTGACATGCGATCATGCAACCGCTTGCCACCTATCCATGTGGGTCCCAGTTCTTAGTGATGTTTAGCTACTTGGCGGTTTACTTTGCCTTAGTCGCGCAATCGCGTAATGGTGGGACCTAGTTTTCGAATGAGTCAGAGGATCCTGACATGTCAGAGCATCAACAGTTGTCGCTAAAGCATGAAGGATTTGTCAGGGCTATGTGAAATTGTGCCAGCTGTCTGATCTTCTTTCTGTTTGGTGCTCTGTTGTGGGTCCGATGACAAGTCAGGCCATCCTGGCGTATTCTAGTTGGATGTGTCAGGGACAGGTGGAGAAATGACAGTGTGACTACCGAAGAGTTGGTTGTGGGGCCGCTGTCAAAGAGTTTGTGACGAGGATGTGATATAATGGCTGGTGTAAGTTCTCATATGTTTTGTCAGAGCTATGAGATCTTACACCCACTGTCCATTCTAAGGCTTATGACGGGTGGGTCCTGTGTTAGTCACCAGGCGGATACAACAAATAGCATGGCGACAGGTGGCAGTCTTGTTGCCTTGTCGCGTGATCGTAAGGGCCATCTTTCGGCCATGCGATCATGCGACAAGGGTGCCACATTGTGTTGGGGCCCGATGGCAGGTGGTGACATGCTAAGTTTCGATTGGTTGCTAGTGTACCGAGGTGGCAAGGGGTTTGTGGTGGGACCTGTCTACTCGGTGGTGATGATGTGCTTGATTCTCATTAGTCAGCGCGGTGACTTGGTGATTTATCGGTGGGGCCCGTGTTTGCAGTGCCTGAGCGTGTTTGACATTTGGTGGTGAATGGTGGCAGTTAGTTGCATGTTCGCATAGCCTTTTTCAAGGCTATGCGATCATGTGACTGACATTTTGTGTTAACCCTCAGCGGTGGTAGTTGCGGCAAGGTAAAGGGGTGCGGCTTGTCGCATGTTTGTAAGGGCCACTTTTTGGCTATGTGATCATGCGACAACGGTCTGATTGCGCTGTTGAAGAGTTAGGGCCGGTCCACAGTGCCAGTGTTGCCGAGTTGTTCGATTTTACTTAGTTGTTGACTACTGACTGGACCGATGACTTTTCAAAGGGGCCCGCAACTGTTGTGAGATTAAATGCAGATTGCCCAATTTGCCGGGAAAGGAAAAGATCTATGGCCGCGTCTTGCCATAGGGGAGTAAATGAAATAGTACCTTGAAGTGTGTGGCAGAGATCTTTGTGGCTGGATTTCTTAAGGGTTTGATGATAATTTGGTACTTGGACTAGTACAGGGCTAGTTGGCTGTTGAAATGGATTGTTTGGGATAGCATGTTGCAGCTTGATCCCTATCTTGTCTGTATTAACTCCTCGGTGGGGTTAGGTGGATTTGAATTTTGAGTTGGAAATGATCATTGTGCTTGGATTGTAACCCTAGTATAAAGGGATTTTTGTGATCATTTTTGAATTATTGGGAGTTAGGTTTTCAAACTTTTCTGGTTGTGAGTCTTCTGCCCATTCTGAATTGTAATGACCTGTTTTGGTATATTTTGACAATAGAAAGAAAATTGTAGGTTTAAGCTATAGTTTGCAAGCATGGTTCCTTTGGATTGACTATATACACTTGAGGATTCTTCATACTTAATACAGGCACATGATTCTTGTCTCTCCTTTGTGTCAACATAGATAAATTTTGAACTTTCTAGTTCATTGCATAACCATTTTATGTATATGCCTTCATTCTTGAGTTCTAATCTAGGATTAGATGAAATGATGCTCTAGATGGGACATAGATTTATCTTTTGTCTATGTAAGGATACTCTGTAAGTAGTAAAGGAGATTGTAAATGTGTTTATGGCTTTGAATCTCAGATATATTCTGGTGTGTGTGTGTAGTTTGTCTAAGAAACCTTGCCCAATGGATGAGGCACTGGCCTAGATAAGTATTTCCTTGTTGACATATCCTAATTGAGCTTGTTATGATTCAAACTTATAAATTAAGAACCATCCTTAAGTTTTCAGTATTTGGTTGTGTAAGGTTCCACCCCATAGTAATGGAGAGTCAATGAATGTGTGGTTATCATTTAGTACTTTCTTACTATCCTTTTATCTGTTATTCAAACCCAGTCTTTGGTGTGTGAAGTATAGTTTATACTGGGTTAGGTGCACCCGCCTTGGTTTTGCAGAGCCAGAAGCAGAAGAGGGTAGTCTTGTCCCTATAGTTGGTCTAGTTACCCTAAGACCTCATTACATTTTGGAGCTAACCACCCCTAAAATCTATCTGAGGGTATATTGGCAGCCTAAAGAGCATAAGTGTCATTTTGAACACCAACATCATTAACTGAGGAATTAATGGAACAATTTATGGATGAGATCTGTGATCCAGAAGAATTAAAATGTCATAAAGAGCTCCTAATTGAGGGAATCAACTTGAATATTGATACCTTAGGGGGTTCAATAGAAGAATTGTTAATAAATTTGGAGAATAAGGAATCACATGAGCATGAATCTCTAGGAATTTCCCAATTCAAAGATAGTAAGAAATCCCCGAATTGTGTAAAAAAAGCAAGGAAAAGAGGTAGGAAGCCTAATGCAGAACTTAGAGGTTTGGCAGGGGAAGCTTTAGGATAGGTCAAAATTACATCCATTCTAAATGCAAGGAAGGGGAAGATCCTTCCCAAAGAGCCATGAATGTCCTTTCATGGAATGTTAGGGGCATGAACGCCCCTAACAAGCAGCGGTTAATCTAATGCTACATCAAAATTCACAACCCAAAGATTATGTTAATTCAAGAAACAAAGTTAGATAACATAGGGTTAGAAAATTTTAAAAAGAAATTAGGACTGAGGGAAATTGAAGCCTTGCCAGCAATAGGAGCTTCATGAGACTTGGAAATTATTTGGGATCCTAGATGTATTTCAATCAACATAACAGAGAGGAGACAATTTTGGATGAGTGGAATGGTCAAGAACTTTAGACTTAATCTGTCCATTAATTTAATAAATGTGTATGGTCCAATTCAAAATAAGGAGAAACTTTTAGTTTGGCAAGAGATAGAATCATATCTAAATCAAACAAATGATACACTTTGTTTTCTAGGTGGGGACTTCAATGTGATAACAAAGAATTCTAAAAAAAGAGGGGGTGTGAAGACCCTTCCAGTAGCCACTAGAGATTTCACACAATGGAGAGATAGGAATTCCCTCCTTGAAATTCTGACAGAGGAAAACTCCTTCACTTAGAACAATAGAAGACTAGGTTTTTGCAACATAGCAGAGAAATTGGATAGATTTTTCCTAAAAGGAAGCCTGACCAATGTTGATGTCATACTTTCAGCCAACATCCTATCATTATCTGGATCATACCACTACCCGATACTTCTTAACATCATAACACAAACCAAACCAAAAAAATGTGCCTTTAAATTCAAACAAGCATGGTTAAGGGATCCGGAAATCCTAAAGCTAATAGAGTCTTGGTGGTCGAAACCTAAGATAATTAGCTCCAAAATGTACAAATTAGTAAATAAACTAAAGTGGATTAAAAGGAAACTATTAGAATGGAACTCGTCTAAGTTTGGTAACATCTTTGAGAAGAAACAAAAATTAGAAATGAAACTAGGAGAAGTTAATTCCCAAGTTATCAAGGAGGGGATGAATGATGACCTGTACCATAAGGAGAAAAATTTACTTAAGGAATATGAAGAGATATTGGCTAGAGAAGAAATTTTCTAGAAACAAAAATCAAGAGAAACTTGGTTGGAAGTAGGGGATAACAATACTAAATTCTTTCATAATAGCACCAAACAAAGAAGAAACACTAATAGGATTTATTGCATTGTTAATGACAAGGGAGAAACCATAGAGGATTCGAAAGGAATAGTGGTAGAATCAGTAAAGTATTTTGATAACATCCTAAACAATAGGGACTCTTCAAATTTGGAATGTTAGACAGTACTTCTCAGAAATATTCCTAAAATCATAACTAAACAACATAACCAAATTCTCACTGGTAAATTCACCATGGATGAGATTTATTATGCCTTAATGCAAATGAATCCAGACAAATCTCCTAGACCAGATGGCTTTTTAGCTATTTTCTTTTAGAAGTGCTGGCACTTTATTGGAAAGGAAGTCACAGAAGCCTTAGAAGGAGTCAGAAACTCAGGGAAAATTCTTAAGAAAGTAAACAACACCTTTATTGCTCTCATTCCCAAAAAAGAGAAACCCACCAACCTTAATGATTTCAGACCAATTTCTCTATGTAACACTTTATATAAACTATTTACCAAAACATTATCCCTTATACTTCAAAAACTCCTCCCATTGATCATTAGTGAAGAACAATCAGGTTTTGTTCTAGGAAGATCTATCTTCAATGGGGTAATAATAGCTCAAGAAGCTATCCACTCAATCCTTAAAAATAAGAATCCTAGTATGCTTATTAAATTACGCATAAAAAAATCATATGATAAAGTCGATTGAAGATTTTTGTGCAAAAGCATGGAAGCCTTTGGCTTTGCTAAAAGTTGGATAAACTTAATTTTTGAATGTATTTTTACACCTAGCATTTTGGGTTTAGTAAATGGAACCTCGAAAGGTTTTTTTTGGTATATCTAGAGGTCTTAGGAAGGGAGACCCTATCTCCCCATTTCTTTTCATAATCATGGCAGAAGCTCTAGGAAGGGCAATCTCAAAAGAATATGAAAATGGAGCTATTGAAGGCATGTCAATAACTAGTAACTTAGACCCCATTACTCATCGACATTTTGTTGATGGCACCCTTCTATATGGTGCCAATAATAGGAAAGAGGCAAGAGCATTTAGGAAAATTCTAGAAACATATTCAAAGGCTTCAGGACAAGAAATCAATCCAGACAAATAAAAAATATTCTTCTTTAATACTGATGTTGAAATTGAAAAAGACATTTGTAAGATCCTCAATTTTAAACAAGGTAAGCTTCCTTGTAAATACCTGGGTCTACACTTAGTTAAGGACAATAAAACTGCAAATATATGGGATCCCATTATTGAAAAGATAAAAAATAGAATAAACTCATGGAAGGGAAGATGGTTGTCCTTTGTTGGTAGAACAACCATGGTGAGATCAGTCTTGGTAGCTATGCCAACTTACCAACTATCTTGTATGAACCTCCCCTCAAATAAAAGATCAAAAATCACCAAGCATTTAAGGACATTTTTTTGGCAAGGGAGCAATGAAAATAAGAAAATCCCTTTAATATCATGGGAAATTATATGTAAACCAAAAGAGGAGGGTGGGGTGGGTCTCAAAAACTTAGGGGACCAAGCATGTGCTCTAGGAGCCAAAATTCTATGGAGACTCTTTAGAAATCTGAAGGCTAAATGGGATAAGATACTTATTCATAAATATTTGAAAGACAATTCCCCCATTAACATCTTCAGAGAATCAAATCCTCCAAAAGGATCAAGAATATGGGATTTTATGATGAAGTGTAGATATATAATTATGGAAAAAATAACTTGGTGCCCAGGTTCAAGAGAGGAAGTATTGTTCTAAGATGACTCATGGGGTGGTTATGAGGTATTATCCAAGATTTTAAACAATCCTTCCCTCATTAATCTATTGAAGGAAAAGAATGGTCTCTTTATCAAAGACTATATTACTTTCAATAGGGAAATATAGATTTGGAAATCCTTAAAAAATTTTGGGATTTCAGGCTCTAAGGAGACAACAATCATAGATATTCTCAAGAACAAAAAGATTTCATTGGATAATTCAAAAGATACTCTAGTTTGGGATGGATCTAAGTCAGGAGAATACAACACTAAGGATGGCTACAAGCTCATCATCCAAAACTATAACAGACCCAAAACAACTTTACCAATCCATCTGTGTTGGGGAAAAGACTATTCTCCAAAAGCAGGTTTTTTCACATGGCTGGCGTTGAACTACAAAATTTTAACCGCAGATAGATTTAAAAAGCTAGGCTTCTCTGGCCCTAGTAGATGCCCACTCTATGAAAAAAGTGAAGAAGATGTGGACCATCTTTTCTTAAATTGTCCCTACACTAATCTTTGTTGGTATTGGCTACAGGGGAACCTGGGATGGTCTTCTACCCCTCCCCAATCCCTCGGAGCAATGCTACAAGCATGGCCAACCATTAAAAAAAGGAGTGTATTTGCCAACTTATGGATTATTTCTCCCTCTATTTTAATGTGGGAAATTTGGAAAGAATGTAATAGAAGAATTTTTAAAGAAGAAAAACTAGAATGTAAACAGCTATGTAATAAAATTGAAGCTGCAATCATTGAAAATATGACTTGCAAAATAGCCAAAATCCAAAAAATGGATCTAAGTATGAGTCATTGGGATGGAAAAATGAGGGGGAACTGGGTGGGTTTGACCCTACCCTACTTTATTGGTTCGAATGCATAGGAAAAGGGGTCAAAGAGAGATGAATGCAAATGGAGACCTCCAAAAGAAGGATGGTTCAAGCTAAACTTTGATGGTGCATCCAGAGGAAACCCCAGAATAGCAGGCATTGGATGAAACATTCATAATCAAGATGGAGAAGAAATAGCAACAATAGTAGCTCCAATAGGCATTGAAACAAATAATTGGGCAGAACTTTTTGCATTATTCAAAGGCCTTCAAAAGGGATCCGCCTTGGGATTACAACATTTAGAAATTGAAGGGGATTCAAAAATTATCATTAATGCACTTAGGAAAAGGGCTACTCCAAAATGGAGATTAAATTCCCTTCTTTCCCAAGCATTGTCTCTCTGTGATTCCTTTCAAGAAGTCTCAATTAATCACATTTATAGAGAAGGCAATAAGAGAGTAGACAAATTAGCTAACTTAGGGGCAGATGGTATCATCTTGTCATAAGAATTCCTTCACATCTTAGGGGCCATGTTTGGTCCATATAAATGAGGTAGGAATCTGAGTTTAACACTAGTAGATAGATTGTAATCATTTAGATACTATGCAAAGTAGGAATTTAGAGACCATCAAGGAATGATGCTCTTTTAGATTTAGACTTTAACTTGTTATCAGGTGGAGCTCTTTTAGGAAGTGGCATCAAGTATTAATTTCAAATAGGATGCACACCTAAATGCCACTTAAGGAACCAGGATAACGAGGTTATGTGCAAAAAAAATCTCGCTTGCAGTAATAACTTTTTTGAGCAAGATCCAATTGGTTAACGATCTTCTTCGAAAACTTCACTTCAACATTATTAAAACCAAGAAAGCCTTTATAAAGAAGTCGGTCATCCTACAAGAATTGTTAGAAATTCATTGACAATTAAAAAAGAGGAATTTAATTTGGATCTCTCTGGGAAAGATGGATTTAAGCTCTGACACGGATACAGTAACGTGGCTATTGCCAGGAGAAATTTGTTTGAATTGCAAAAAGTAGGGTTACATGGGGTTTAGCGAGATGCATAGGCTGAAGATATTTATTAGGTGTTTCTTCATGATTAAGCACAATGCTAGTTTTAGTAGAAGGCTGAAAGACTAGAAACTGGGCTTATTTCATTTGCTAACTGAAAAATAGGAGGAGGGCTTTAAGGGGCATTATTAATCCCAAGAGGGAAACTCAACTTCTAATCTAGTCCCTGATCTAATTAGAAGAACCATGGTAAGTAGGTGTGCTGAGGCAACAGGATTACAGGCTCAAGGAATCTCTATAGATATGCTGGGAGAGCTTGGCCATTCCTGATTCATGGGATTTACCTAAGCATTATCCCCTAGGGGGTCTAGGATTAGTCCCATTATTCCATAACATGGCGATAGGAGTAATGACACCATTGATAACTTTTGGTTAAGGGGTAACAAGATGGAGATGGTAGGAGCTTTAGAATGGGTGAGTAGTAACAAGGGTGTTAATAGGCTGCCCACTATTGTAAATAATTCAAGAATAATGGGAGGGATCAAGGTTAGTTAAAATAGTTCTTGTCCTTCTGTAAGTATTATAGTTAGAAGAATTTCTTCAACATTAGCCCTATAGTTTAAGGTCTCTCTTATGCTTGAGTGGAATAAGTTAGGACTAGGAATATCCTGGGTTATTGTCAAATATAATTTTAAAGGATTTTTAGTCATTCAAACAAATTTTAGACTTATATAATCTTACATTTATAAAAATCATTAGAAATTCCTGAACTAGAAATACCTGAATAGTATATCCTAGGGGGGAATGAGAAACAGGTGGCTCCCTGCTGCAGCATAATTCAGAGCTAAAAATGTGCGGGGGAGGGGGGGATCAAGAGTAGCCACAAAGAGTTGTCCATTTGCAGGAACTATAGTTTGGAGACCTACCTCAGTCTTTAGCCCTACAAGATTAAGCTTCTCTTGGATTTTTGTAGGAATAAGTTAGGAACAAGGATATTCTTATATTTCTAATGAAGCTATCAGTGACTGAATATATGATTGTCTTACAAAATTCAGCAAACATTAGAGGTTTTTGTCTAAAAACTATATATACAATTGGTTAGATTTTCAAAACCAAACTTTAGACATAAATAACCCTTTGATTATATAGGGATATTCATGCATGCTCAACTTTTTAATTAGAACATTTGTACTTTCATCTAGAACAATTTTAGTATTAGAATTTTTTTAGTTTATACTTAGTCTTTAGCTTCGGTATCAAAGATTTTAGGGATAGGAATTTGCATATATATAAGGATATGTATTCATATATTCTTATATATATGTCCTTGAATTTCATATATACATATATAGATGTATATAATTACACACACACACACACACACACACACACACACACACACAGATATATATATATATATATATATATATATATATATATATATATATATATATATATATATATATATATATATATATATATATATATATATATATATATATATATATATATATGTATATATATTTCTGATTTACTCCTTAGCGGGTTAAGGTTTGTTAAAAGGAGAAGACTAGAACATTTAACCTAAGCCCTTGGAATCTATAGACTAGGATAGTTAACTTTGCTATGAGTAAGGATCTTTTCCAAGGATTTTTAATACTTATTGAAATTCATATAATCATAATCTGAATATGGTAGCATAGCTCAAATCTTATATCTATTAATAAATTATTGATAAATTGATTATGATTGTGGACTAAACCCTTAGGATAAGAAGTGTAATGGATGCGGTTTGACTTTTCTAGATATTGGAGTCTGGATTATACCCTTATGTTTCCATCTGGAAACTAGTGTTATATTATCACTGATTGGGGATTCAAATGAATTTTATAGAAATAGGTAAACAGGTAAATGAATTTTATAGAATTTCATTGAGCAATTTGGTATTCTATTTTCAGGACACTTCATCTAGCTTTATTATTTCTATATCACCGCATTGTTCTTAAAATCAAAGAGCTGGATCGTGCATAATTTACAATCTTTCCATTTCCTGTAACTATCCTCTTATATTTATAGGTCCCTAGTAAGAATAAACTGATAGACTATCCTTTATCTCCAAACCAAGGATTTTAGTAGTCTCATGAACCACTGTATTTCTCTAGATGCTTAGCTAGAATTACTAACCGATATTAGCATTCAAGATTATTTATGTTAACAAAGTTTCTCCATGAGGTAATCTTGAGGCAGTCTTTAATTTTTTGGTGATTAGGAACAAATGGAGCCATCTTGACAACTAGTCACATGACATGGGAGTTCTCTGCTTTAATAATCAAATTTAGGAGCTCTTCAACTAATCAGGATACTTTTCCCTCTTTTTCCCAAGAAAATTAGTAATGATTAGAGGCCCTCCCATGTTCCTCAAAAATAATTACGACTCTTAGAAAACACTATGATTAGGAATTAACTAAGCTAATCAGGTCGATTATCACAGACTCCACATGGAAAGATTGTAACATTTAAAGGACACACACTCTCAGTGAGTGGTCAAGTCTATATGAACATACGATAAAATGCGCTTAAAAGTAATTATAATTAAAACAAGCATGAGTAGACTAGGAGATTCAACTACAAGCAAGGAAAAAGGATAAAGATGAAGCATAACACGACCATAATGAGTTCTCATGCCTGAAAGACATGGTGACGTTAATAAGATAGGATTCAAAATCAGGGTCTATAAATCTCCCTCTATTCAGTTTGAAGTGGAGAAATGCATCTTAAATTGAATCTTATTTAGTAAGGAGCGGGAGTCACCCAACAATGGAGTCAAGACTGATAACATTCACATCCTCAGGTAGCAGAGCAATGGCATTCAAAGGAGGCATTACACCAGAGAGATGGAACCAAGTTTTGAACCCTCTCACGAACTCCACAAGGAAAGCTTTAGTAAGAGCCATTGGTGACCACTAATTTGATAAATATTTCACCTTTAGGACTAATGAAAACATCATCGATCAATTTATTGCCATTTTAGTACTGGCAGGAAAAAAGAAAGAAGATGTACTGAAGGGGCCCAGACTTTCTTCATTGAAGATCTTCTTGGAGGAATAGATAAAATGATAGGGGGTATAGACAACCACCTCACCATTCCATTCCCTGAGATAACTATGAAAATGGAGACTTCAATGTTGCTGGGAATTCCCCAGTCCCAACACACTCCCATCATCACATTCAAAGATGAGAACAAGTTCAACCTTCACTAGAAAGAGATGGAAAGAAACCTGGAATTTTTATACAAAGATCTCTTATAGGAAGACATGAATGCAAAGTGGATGCTTGACTATTGGAGAAAGGAAGGATTCATTATCCCAGTGGAACTGGACAAAGTGAAAACAAAGAACCTCCACATAATGGCACCTGAAGTCATTAGGTGCACTTGGCATTCGAAAAAAGCCTCCTTCGAAGATGAGAGCATTGTGATCATGAAGAAAGGGGATAACATTTGGAAGTGCAAAATGATTGAGAAGGGAGGAGTTGAAGAAAAAGAGTATCCAAGAACAATCACTTTAGTCACATTTGTCTCGTACATACTAAAATAGAATAATGTGACTAAAGTGATGTTAATACTAAATACTAGTTAATTACAACAATTTATCCTATCTGTCGCAATAGGACTTTTTTATTGTATCATAGCTAATACTCTGTGATTTCTTAATTTTTGATACTTTATATGAACTGCTAGTTTTAGAAGTTTAAGATAAGGAATTCTTCAAGAGAGTTAAATATTTAAAAGCTTCTTTTTAAATATCTTTGGTCACTACGTAGGATTACAATCCAAATGGAAAAATTGGTTTAACACTCTTAAAACCCTCTCAGCATGAGTACTATAGGAACTATCATATTATTACCTATTGTTGAAGAGAACAAAAGTTCCGGCCTTAGGCCTTATGTCGGCTTCCAATCTAGATTCCTTGTCATTGAAACTATAAAAGAATGATTTTTATTTGAAAAGTAAGACTCTATCTAAGAAAGTAGAAGGTTGATGAAGTTCAAGCTTGTGGATATTCTTCATCTCTGCTCAAACAAGATTAGAACAATTGTAAATACTAAAATAGATACAATCATATTTAAGTAAACATATACTCCTTCATACTATTATCTTTACTTGGATTCACTCTCCTCTATTTCCTATTATAAAACTAACTTAACCCATGAAGAGATAACTTTCTGAAGTCTATGATCACTCTTAGCTCAAATAATGCTATTTCTATTTCAACTAGGTTTTGGCTTAAAAAATCTAGGATAATATTCTCAAAATTATCCTTTGTGAGCTTTAGGTATCCAAGAATGTAACCACACACTTGGATCACAAAGTAGATAGTCTCATTCTCTCAAGTCAAGATCTTCCAGATTGTACTTGAGAACTAAGATAGGCTCTTAAGTCCAGATGCTGGGCAGATCTCTCTCCATCCAACCCTCAAAACCAACACTAATTCTGCCCTATTTTCTCTTATCAATTAAGGCTAAACAATCCTTTGTAGACTTGTTTTGGTTACTATTTCTTCATCGGCAAAGGCTAAACAATCCTTCGAGGATTTATTTTAACTTATCAACACTCTTAAGATTAGAACATCAATTTCCTAAGGTAAATCTATTTCCCTTTTCTGGTTTGTTTTCCTACAAATAGATAGAATGGCTACTCCATTTATAGGATTGCATTGTTAAGTTAGATTCAATTCTTCCTTCATTTTTGAGTATCCTTTACATACATACACTATTCAATTTAATTCAATTGTCATGTACTCACAAATCAGCCATATAGATTATGTCCAAACAAGATATACTCTCATATAAATTATTCCTTGTATCGAGTATCATACTAAATGACCGAGCTTATTTAATTTATGGTGTAAGGTAGGCAGTGGAAGGAGGACACTAAATAATAGATTCATTTTAGATAAGTCTAAAATAGTTTCATCACACATCTAAATTACCCCTACCCAGAACTTTTCATAGATAGGCACATATATTGATAATGTCATGCCCCTGACAATCTTAGGCTTTACTTTTCAATGTTATGTTATGGTTGGATTTCTAGTTTGATTAGCATCATTTTATCTGGAACAATATTTCTGTTAGACTTCTATGAGTTTGAACTCTGATTTCGTTCTTTTGAACCTTGTTGTTTGGAATAAATATGTTTATCTCTGTAATAGGTATTTTGGTTTTGCCAGACACTCAGAAAATTATGTCTATTCTGTAGCTTAATGAGATTTTCTTATGTAAGAATTGGTATAGACTGACTTTTGAATTAATGGTACTGGATAGTTCAGTTAGAGATTCGAGTATTGGCATAATTGTGGAAATAAGTACAACTAAAACGGTTAGTCAATTGTCTTATAATTGGTTCATTGTTTTGGAATTCTAAATAATATGTTAAACATAATTAGAATTGGATTTATTATTATGGATAAATGTATCTTGATGTTGCAGACAGTAAATAGAGATTGTTGTTACTTAATTTTAATCAAATTTTGAGTTAAAAATAAAATAAAATAAAAAAATATATATATACATATATTAATGAGTGATTGTTTTAGAAATTATGTGGTATTTCTTTTGCTAAAACTAAAAGAATTATCTAAGTTAGCATACCCTATTTTGTATGTTAGAAGGAGGTTAGTTTGGTTAGTGTTAGTAGTTTGGTATTGTTAATGTGCTATTATCAATGATGCTTAAGCTAGTTTTTTTTTAACCTAAGATCGACAAATGTTATCTAACATAGATATATATTAATTAATCTATCCCTAAGCCTTCCTATTTATGACCTAGCTCGAAGACATGACTTATCACACGGCAGGGTTTAATTGCACTTTCATCGCATAGTGGAGTTAGTGGGGTTTAAGCTATTTTCGGGTTTGGGATTGTACGTTGATGGACATATGGCAGGGAATGCATTATGTTTGCTGAAAGAGATAAGCTCGAATTGAATGAACTCATTGATGTAATTCATCTTTGTGTTTTGATGTCCGCCATTAGCTCTGGTGAAGAAGTTGCAGTTGAACAATGACTCCATCTTTCACCATGCATTTCTGCGACAGTTTGGGTAAACAGTTAGTAATGGACTTTTTTTCCTATTATATTTTATATGATAAGATGCTTGGGATGGAAAGGGGTTTTCACGACAAGTTTTACCCTTCCTGTTCGTGGTCATTTGGGAAGTTTTGTGTTTCATATACTGTCATCTTTGTATTTGCGTTGTGGGCTCTTTTGCATGACACTTGGTCAGTTAGTGGAAGGAGATCTTTGTGGTTGAGATTAGGGTTCGACTGTGAAACTCACCAGGTAGGAGCTAGCTTTGGCATACTTCAGTTTTTTCTTGGATACCTCCCCACACAAATACCAGGCAGGGGCATTCTCTCACCTTATCCTCTGTTTCCATTATTTTCTGCAAATGAAATATTAGAATGTTTAAATGCCGCTGTTAGTTAGTTGATGAATGTAAGGTATTTGTGATTGTATTCTCTGTGAGCTCGATCATGAACCGGTTTCTTCTTGGATGGATTAAGAAGTTTATTAAAGTTAATAGATGTTATGATTAGTGGAGGAATTTGAAACGAATGACTGTTTCACTCTTGATGTTTGTTTTTAAGTTGAGGAAGTAGGAGATTGGTTTTATGTGGTATTAAATATATGTTCTTATTATGTTGTTTTCGAGCATATTGTGTTGATGGGTTTTCTTTGTTTCTGAGTATGAAGTTGACAGTGTTTTCTTTAAGCTTGGTGTCAAACTATGGGAAATATAGTTTGTTGCTATGAATATGGTTATACCATAGTGCTTTTTTGTCGATGTTTACCTTTTATGGTCAGTATTAAGGGGTTATTCAGGGATGAGTATTGGCTTATAAATTCAGTTTGAAACCCAGAATGAGTTTTGTTTAAAAAGTTTCTTTGAAGGTATTCTCATACTGATTCCTGTTGTTAGGAACACTGTAGCAATAAAATGTTTACATGTAAGAGTCATTGGTCATAAGGTGAAATCGGGTATTCTTACCATTGTTATAATACAAATATGGTATCGATGTTTTATAGATCTATATCGTAGAAGTAGAGATTAGTGGTAGCTCATAGTGTTACCTGAAACCTGTTGTATTGTGTACTTATACTCTCGCATCATAGGTGTGGTTTAAGGTATTCTTGAGTTTACTCTTTTAGTTATCTGAATATGTGTTATGTCTATTGGGTGTTTGTCACTGTTTTGGTTCAGTCAATAGTGAAAATGTAGATATTGTGTTGTACCAAATCTTGACTGCGAGCTAGATGATTTTTTAGAAATAATTACAAGTGTGAAATATAGTTTTGTTTTGACATTAGGAAATGCAAGGAATATATAGGAAAGTTAATTATTATCTTTTTCAGTCAGTAAGGAAGTCCACTTTGATATTTTTTTAAATGTAGATGACGGTTCTTATTATTCTGTTATTCCTTTTATGTAATCGGCAGATTCAGGAGTATTATAAAGTAGATGTGTTTTTGATAGGACTGAGATGACTAGTATGGTTTTCCAATGTGTATTTATGGACTTGAACTTTTGCGAATGATTAGTTACGTTATAGAATTAGAATTTTTGTTTGATCCTCTGTTTAGTAAAAAAATTATGAATGTTATATTTATCATTCTGAACTATTAATTACAAGTTTATATAATTATATATATATATACTTGCTGGGATATGTATATGTATACACAAGCCATGGTGTATACATGTACATACGCCAACATGTATATAAAAGTATGAAATTATAATTAATAGAGCATGATGTATAGCAAATTGGTTTATAATTAATTGGTTTATGGCAAGCTTGTATGTTTGTTAAAAGTGATGGTTGTTGTGTTGATTCAGTTGATATATGAATATTTTAGTTCTTTTCTATTCAATGGAATCGTGATTTCAATATGGACATTTTTATTGTACAGTTTCAGATATAATGCTAAGTTAATGTGGAGGTTATTATTTGTTTGGGTTTATGATGGAGAAAGTATTGTGATCTTTTCTTCTTTTGGGAAACATCATGTTTAAGTATGTACGTTGTGGAAACATGGATCTAAATGGATTTCTGATTGCTATTTCAATTTTATAATTGATGCAATAGAAATGGAGTGTTAGTGAAATTGTGTAATGTAGTTTATTTCTTTTCAATCATTAATTGTTAGATCAAGTGTTTTGAGATAATGCAAGAGTGATCCTTAGATTGGGGGGCTAACACTAGTCTAGTACCTTGTGGTGATAGAATTTCTATTAGTTGTGACTGACACTAGTCTATATCCTTATGGGAAAGAATTTCTATCAGTTCTTTAATTAAGTGATAATTATAAATTCAAGGGATATGGGTTTCAATTAACAAGATAAAACAATATGGTTTCATCAGACATAATGGATTACTATGAGGTTTCCTTACGGATACATAGCGTAGGTCCTTATGTGGACACCCATGAACTATTGGATCATTACCTTGTCATTTTCTTTGCGAGTTTATTTCTGTTAGAAAGAGATACAGTGCTTGCTGATTTGGTGTAACAAGAGTGGAATTATGTTATTAGATTTCAATAACATCTGTATTTAATCTGCATAATTGTTATGTTATATTGACTTTTATGGTTGCAAAATTTGGAGATGATTCGTTATCTTAATTAATGTGACTGAGCCCTGTTTGCAATTGTGCTTGTGTTTATTCTTGATTTTCAGGTTTTAGATGGATAAATCAATGAGTATGGGATAGTGGATAGCAGTTGTTAAGATTTATGGGAAACATATCATTTCTTGGTTATTAGTTATCAGAACTATTCGTAGAATGTAAAGGATTGGTTAAAAAGGAAATTTTGTTTTTGAAACTAAGTCTTTAAATAAAGAGTATTCTTATTACTCTGATGTAATTCAGTTGAAAACTATAAAGCTCTTAGAAGCAGTTACTATGATTATATGTTCCAGTTTGTAATTTAAATTTTTTTTTTAATTGTTACTATGGTTCTATGTGGTTTTGTTTATGGTTGATTCTTCATTGGTTCTTTCTTTTAGTTTTTAGTAAGTTTGTTGAGGTGTTACAGATAAGTAATATCATAGATCTACATAAATAACTAAAGCATAGTAATATCAGAGACATATATGTACACTATTACAAAATTTATATCTCAATATATATAGATATATTCTTTATAGGTTTTTTATTGGATCTTTTAGTCAACTATAGTCAGTCAAATTTTAGTGGTTTGGAATCTCATTTTTATGAAATTAACCTAGGGCAAATCTCTTTGCTAGATCATTTTAGGTAAACATTAAATAAAATATCAGTGAAGGTAAGCACAAAACATATTTAGGTAAAATCATTCTAAAGAGACAAAAGAGGTAACAAAGAGTTTTTTTGTTGCTAATCAACCAACGTTTCCTCTTCACCTTCGGTAAGCATCACCAAGGCACTTGATATATATAAGTGAGGTTCTTCCATCCACCACAACATCTCCTCAAGCAAATGGTGACGCCAATAAAACTGAGATGCCCTAACAAGAAAACAACCTTTGAAGGGAAAATCTCATAAAAAGAATCAAGAAGATTCTAATGATCAAATACAGTATCATAGTAAGAGCAATATTCGTCATCTTAAGAGAGGAGTTCCTAGGAAATATTAACAGGCATAGGGTTAACTTGGATATCCCAACTATGTTTATAGCCTCAACCCTCTAGGTGGACCCTGATATTAAAGCTATCGGAAATCTTTGCAGAAGAATCTTCAAGAAAAAATATTTAGTGGATCTAAACAAAGTGTTGCATAGTATCCGCATAGACTTATCCATTCCTAGACCTAAATATTACAAGATAAGAATCATTAATCAGAGCTATGTATCTACATTTCCAATTTTGGATATGGAAGATTGGGATATATATCTAGCAGAAACCCCCTCCATAAGGAGGAACTTGGATTTCCTATTGTATTTCACACATGTTCGACCTCCTCTCGATGGGAACTAGATGAATGAGTTTATCTCGGATGATGATATAAGGCTGAAGTTGGTCAAGGAAGATAAAGAATCATCGACGTCATCAGGCTCCTCAAACAATCCCTAAATGAGTCATCTTATCATAAAGGACATCAAAGGATCCTATTCAGTACACTGCAATAAAGGATTTATTTCTGGATATATATTCTTTGTATTTGTCTCTCTTAATCAAGTTTTTCATATATTGATTCCAACTATTTCTTGACACTGTAAACATGAGTAGGGATGAGTTTCTATCATTAAAGTTCCCTAACAAATCAAGCATCTACTTGTAATTATATATTAGCTATTTTATAGGTAAGCTTAATAGAACGAAAGCTTTAACATAGCTTTGTCTTTGCCCCCCAAACACTAATCATACATATCTAGACATATATAAACCAATATAGATTTTTGAATTTGAATCTATGAAAGCTATTGATAGATGAGTCTGAAAATTGAAGCATGACCCCCTACAAAGGCTCACGGTTGAAGCAGAATAATCTAGAGTTTGAGGTTACAGAGAATAAATAAAGTTAGATTGCAGCAGACAAGGGCAATCTCTTATCTAGGCTGACCCTGAATCTTGTTACTATTGCAGAAGTTTCCTTTTTCACCTATCCTAATCCCTATTTGCAAAACTATTATTTGCACTAAGATGTTCTTATGATAAACATCACTTCATGCTTATCGATTTATCCTCTCTCTATGATTTATAAGCTAGCCTCTGATAATGTGAAGACAGATTAAGAAGGCCTTATGTTATTTACTTTACCAAAGAGAATAGATGTTTTACATAAGAGATAAATGTTTATTAAAGAGTGCTAATAGACCCAGTTCTATGCAGCTCAAATTAGATTCCTTTGTTAAAATAAGCGTTAGATAAGCCTAGACAACAAAGGAACCTTGAGACTAATTTTGGGGGCAGGTAGAATTGCTCTTTTAGAAATCATAGGTAGGATGGCTAGCAGAAATCTTTAGGAATATAATACATATCTACTAAAAGAGAATGTCCTGATTTACATCTATTTAGTGATAGCTTAATATGGTAGGCTTTTGGAAAACTCAGACAAAGCTTCCTAGACAATCTCTTATATTGTAGTTGATTTTCTTATCTTGAAGATGAGTTATATATATATATATATATATCCTTTATGGATTAATCAAGACATCCTTTTCCTTTTTCTTGTTTATTCCATAGTAACACCCATGTTTGAGGGTTTCTTTCATGTTTAAAAAGCTTCATGTTATATTAGACTCAATTGCCCTCTTGAGGATTTAGTTTTGTCAGTAAGATGTATATCTTAATTTTAATACTCAATCTCCCTTGTCTTTAAATTCAGCTCTTTATATGCAAAGTAAGTCAGAATTAATGTTTTCTTAAGATTTATAAACTAATTTTTAGTACATATGTTTTAGTTAAGATAGTGTATTTTCATGATCTAGTTAAGATATTGTATTTTCATGAATGAAAACTCTTAGAGGTTGAAATTAATGTATTGAAAATAAGTTTAACAAACTTAGAAAACATTGCACTAAGTTAACTTATTACCTAGTCAAGTGTTCCTGAAGGGTCATCTCTTGCTTCAGGTTCTCCAATAGTGCTTCATGATCAACAGTACTAATAGTCCAAAGTTCTTTTGTCTTTGGTCTTCCTTGATGCTTTGACAACATGACATTTGTTGCTATAACAAGGTGTGAATACATGAGAATAGTTTTGTGCTTCTCATAGTCTTCAAATGTAGGAATTCCATTCTTTCTAATCATGTATGTTCGTAGCCATGTTCCCACAACAAGAACTGAACCAGTAGGATATGTGAACCCATCACCATCTATCATCAGTTGTACAAGCTTCTGTTTACCTTGTACACAATGTGCTAACCAATAATCTGACCTCTCATCATTCCCTTGCAGTGCAACCAATGCAAAAACATCTCCTGGCTACAGAAGATCTAAAAGATGGTCATAGTCAACTGAAGTGTCCATGTCATCATTTCTTATAGAGAGTGTCAAAGATAAAGGAGTTAGATACTGTGGAACCCATGTATCCACCCACTCACTTGACTCATAATGATCCCAATCATATTGAAAACACATGGGGAAAAAACAAGCCAACTCTCGTGTCCAAATGGTCCATGTACTACTATTGGATCTTTGGAATGAATGCATTTTTGAAGAGTCTTTCACTGTTTGACAATCCAATCTATCTCCTATAGTTCCCTCCTTAACCAACCAAAAGAATCTACACACTGTAGAATCAAGAGTCCCCCCCTGTGACAATGCTAAAGTACACCAATCAACAATAGAATGAGCATCAAGAAGTACAACACTTGAAATCCATAATTGCTCCTTAAATAGAGCTCTCTTCACACACACACCTGCTCCATCATGCTCCCCTTTCCCATGTCCTGACTCAAAAAAACCCCAAATATGAGGTACACCTCTCTCCACATGCATTCTAAACAACCAATAAAACATTCTAGCATTCTTAAATTGACTGCTGCAATTATCCGACCAGATGAGATGCCTATCCATAGTAATACCATTTTCCTGCAAGAAGTCAAAATAGTTCTGGAAACAATGTTGAACAAAATCATGAGAGTGAGACCTATCATTGCTCATATAAAATGGTACTCTTTAATTATCTTTCACTCATCTTTTGTGCTATCAGGGGAATGTCTATATGTGATGTGTACAAAAATAGCAACTTGAATGGAATTGTAATATTGAGCTTGAGTCTCATTTTGGGGCTGCAATGT